>VZTV01124296.1:0-22571 GCA_013400875.1 Anhinga rufa
GGCAGGTGAAAAGTCTGCCGTAGCAAAGTGACTGATTATCACTGTGTCTTATCTAAACCAGTAAGACACCGGTATTAATTCCACTTAAATGACTGGATAAAGCAAGACTGACAAGCTATAGCTGTAACATACAATATGAGATTCAAAAACTGAAAAGGCTATACATGGAGCACAAATACTGCCCTGACTGGTGAAGGAGAGTGCTTCACCTCACACTAGGCTGGTAATTAGTAGGTAAATAATTTAACGCATCGCTGGGTATTTCAGCAGTCCAGTGAGAGGGGACTTAATAAGTATCTCTGCCATCAGGTAGGAACAGCTTTATCCAGGCAAGAAAGGAGGAAGGGATGATGATGTGAATCTGAACAGAACCATAGGCCAGACTGGGTGTAAGGGAAAGATACATGTCCAGATCAAATTTCTATTCCATTAATAAAAACATAGAGTTTGCGTAAGAACAGGTTTCCTGTGCATAAGAACATGATGCCCTGCCGCATGATTAGACGGATGCTGCAAACAACCAGACAGAACGAGAGAAGTTTGGACCTGATCTAAGGATAACTACACCTAAGTGTGATCTTCCTCTACTTGTTGACCCCATCTCAAAAAATGTTTGCAACTGTGTAGCTTTCTGTTTTCCTATTTTGTAAATAAATTACTTATTTTACAATTATTTCAACCTGGACCGTGTTACGGGTCATTGGTAGGTAACTGGCAAATACTATCCCTGCCAAAGCAGTAATCCTTAAAAATGAGATACCGAATCACAGTCTCACAGTGCTCAGTACAACTCCAGAGAATGAAAAAATAAGTGTCAAGCTAGATAAAATGCTTGGAAACTGGGTCAGCAGGAGTTTGTATGGAAGTTATCTGATGACAAGCAAAGACCAATGACTTTAGAAACACGAGCAATGGCTTTACCTCCAAGAGTCTTCCAGCAAGCTTGGAGTGCCTATGAAGATAATTCAGTTTATTTAATCTATTCCCTTGCATCATGAATCATAATTCACATCTGTTTTTTTTCCATTCATGCTAAGGATGTCAATGAAAGAAATATAGCTGCATCAAAATGCCAAGCAGTGGACAAAGAACAACTAATTCTAATGCACTGGATGTTCAAATCTGTTGATAGTTAGGTATCACCAAATTTTACAGATGCTACTATTTTAAGGTGCAACACAGCTGCATCAGCAACGTGATTTAGCAATTGGTAAGCACCGAGGAGGCACAGACAGGTTAGATAAATATCATTATGCTCAGTGTTTGAAATATGCCAGCGTATGGCAGTACACCCTAACAGCATCTGAAAGAGGTATGTCAGTACTTACCAAGAAGGGGAAGCAGAGAGAAAATGAGATATCACAAGACTTCAGTGTTCTCATATTTATACTTCTAAACATTCATACAAGTACTTCTGAACTCACATTACAACATCTAATTATACACATCTTAGAGACACTGTAATTATTTCGCCAATATGACAGGAGAAATCTGAAACAGAACTCCACAGTTCCAAGATGCAATTTTCTACACTTTGAGGTACTAATGGACAAATCCCAGCATTATTCTGCATCGAACCCACCTCTGCAAGCAACTTTTTCCTAAAGGAATAGTTTAGTGAAAGCTTTATGTACAAATGGAAAGAAGTATGAATTAAAGATGACAAGATTAAAACTTAAAAACAAACCACTATAAAAAGTGGCACCTTTTACAATGATTGCTTCTCTAAAAAACAGCCCTCACAAGAGACAGCTAACTACGTTTGCAAGGCAGGCAATATTTGGCATCACTGTACTGAAGTTGAATAAAAAGATAAATTATGTATCCCCTCATCTATTTCTAAGTGAAATTATAATTATTCCAATTCTAATTTTCTTTTTACCACAAACATTATAAATTTTATTCCTGAGACATTTTTAGTGTCTATAAAACCCATGCAAATGTTCCTTTTCCAGATCAGAGCATTTTCATTTACATCTTTATACAAGATGATATGTTCTCTACTATACGCCAACACACAAATTCTTAAGAGTAGGAAAACCCTCCCAGCCCCTGGCACCAAAGCCTAACAGTACAATGTCCAGTGATACTACTGCACATGCGTGTAAAGGTTTTCCCTCAGATTGCATCCTGGAGATTCATGGTCTGAAGGATTAAATTTGCTAATTCCTTTCACTCCTATCAATGTTACTGGAATACATCAGCTTTCCCTTGTTGTCATGTAAAATTATAGAAATTATGTACTTCTTTCTCAGTAATTTCCTTCCTCTTTTTAAGGGCTATCAACGTGAGAGATTCCCCCCCTCCCATAAACATACAAAAACTATGCCCTCTGGAGTCACTGTATCTTTATCAAATATAAAGAAATAGAGTAAAGTAACTTGACTCTTATCACAGCACACATCCCACGGAAAGAGGAAAAAAAAGGCACCGTTCTGTTGCTGCCACACTCACAGATGTTTCCATACTACATAATGGGGAAAAAAGGTACAATTTAATGCAGGTGGGATTGAATAGGACTAGGAAATGTTGAGAAGGCAGGAGTTCAAAGTCCCCTCCACCCTCACGCATGAAAAGCCAAATCTCTCATGCCCTTTGAAACTTTATAGTCAAGCTGTTTTATAAGCTTGACTTATCTCAAAATGGTAGTCAGACATTTTATACTTGCCACGGTTCATGAAATAATAATGCTTTTTATTCCATGATTTACTTTTACACAAACAGCAGAACAGAAAATCTTGTTGGGGAGGACAAAAGTACAGGCTTAATTCTGTTCTCACTTACCTAAGTTATATTAAGTTGGTAGCAGGGGAGTTATCATTGATATACAACAGTATGAGACCAGAATCAAGTTTAGTAAGTTAGGAACAGATTTGGATTTAGGCAGTCAAACTAAAATTTCTAAACTTGTTCATTTTTATATTTTATTGACTTTGCATATTTTAGTATGCTAATTTCGGTAGGTGTGCAATAGTTAAAAAAAAAATTGGATAAATCATAAATAAGGTGAAATTGAAGCTAGGAGAGGCACAAACCCCCCAAAACTTCAGAATGCAAATAAGTAGAGGAGTAGAGGTCAAAGCATTTAAGTTAAAATGTTATCAGATCGGAGAAAATTATATGTCTAAATGAATGAGAAATCACAGCATGCATTAGCTAGAGTGAAATTTTATCAACAATGGTTTTCTTTTGCAATATAGTGTGGCTTTTTTTTCTTAAATCCACTTATCTTTCTCCCATACCTTAGGCCCACAGACTCATTCACATACTTAGAATTAAGCACTGAAATAAATTAAACAGTACATCAGTTTCTGCAGAACCAACCATTTTCAGTATGCTTTATTTTCTATCTTCTCTTCTCACACTCCTTCCCATTTCAGTTTGGAAACACTTATTGAACCAAACATTCAAATTTTGCCTAACCAAAAGAATCACTGATTATCTGCCAAGAGACTGAGGAGCATCAGGACCATTTCTAATGTAGAACCTCACAGGCTCCACCGTGACTGAAGCAACCTCTGCATTACTCGGGCAACTAATAATGTCAAATGATTTAATCTGTCTTGCAATATTCCATGTGCTTAGCAGCAAAATATCTTAAAGATATTCGACAGAGCTCTGCAAATGCTATCGCAAGTTGACGTTTTAAATGGAGAAGAACCAATAGGTTTTATAGCTCTTATGCAGCTACCTAAGATGGGTGATCAATATCTACTGTCACAGTTCAAAGGTTCGATACATTCGATCCTGCTAGGGATAGACACAGGTTCTGAGTGGTAATAAAAAAACAGGAATCTCCCTTTTCAAAGGCTACTAAAGAACTATTTTTAGCCTGAGTATGTTGTATGTACAACAAAAATGTCTCTTAATTTTCAATGTAAGAGTACGAAGGAATATGATTTTCAGTATAAAAACACTACTCTCTGTTCCCAAATGCCTGCTAATGTCATAAAAAATAATTAGAGACAGACAAGATCCCAAGCCTCCAAAGCAGCCAGGCATCCCTCTTCCTGGCTGCTGCCCTTCCTTCGTGATGTCGTCAAGTCTTTGCACTCTCCAGTCACTGTTTGGCTTGGGTTTGGGGGGGAACTGGGGGTTTTGATTGACTGGCAGCAGCACAAAGGTGGTACTAGAAACAGTTAACTCTGCCTTAAAAACAAAGGGAAGACCCACAGACCCAAGCCAAGAAGGTGAAATAATTTGCAGAAAAGGGAAGAAGGAAGCTGCTAACTGGGGAATAGCTGTAATATTACCAGACTATGACACAATAAATGTAAAGAGAAATGTACATGCTTTTAATGGCTGCATGCTGGACCTGAGCTACTGAGGTTTATAAGCTCTTCTTTTTAACTTTTTGTTGCAGGCAAAATGGTCTCGACTTGTGAGATTTTTACTGAATAATCCATTGCCAGCTAACACCAACTTCTGATCGCTGCTTTGGTTATTGGAGAAAAAACAGACATGAACAACTAAGCCAGCACTGCCCCGGCATGGGCCACCCATGGCCGCTGTCCCTTGGGGGTGTCCCTGTCCCAGTGTGGGTCACCCACAGCCACAGTCTCTTCAGAAGGGTGACCATTTTGGATGGAATATCTCCTTCCAGGAGGACACCTCCAGCCACATGTCTCATCCCTCATGCCTCTCCCTCCCTGTGTCTCCCCAAGACCATCTCCCTGCCTGCCTCTCCCCCCCGGCCACGGCTGCCACTCCAGAGGCACTGGGTGCTACTGTGGCTGGTATGCGATGGGGTGCTCACACTGCTTTCAGAGCTGTCTGGACCCCACTGTGACCAGCACAAGGCACCCTGCAGCCCCCACTACCAAACTCTGCCATGTATGCACCATACACACTCCCAAACCGCTCTGTTACATGGTGCATCTTCTGAGTTTTGGTTATTGTTAGCTTGCTGCTTGCAAAAAAACAACAAAAAAAGAGTCTTCTAGCAACATTTATATATAATTGTTCTCATTTATAAATAATTAAATGTACAAATACATATCTACGAAAGCCTATAGCTCTGCTAATACTTGAACTTACTTCCATGTAAGCCAGTTAAAAGTTCTCAAGTGCTTTCCCACACGAATCTATCAGAGTTACACAGCTGTCAGCACTAGGCAGAAGAGTTGTTTATCACACAAAAAATGCCTACTCTTTTAAATATGCTGCAACACAGATACCTCTGCATGAGCTAGTGGAGTGGAAAAGGAATCTAAGCAGGACATAAAGCCTTCCATTAAGGCCAGAAACAGAAAACAAAAAGCGATAATAATTTAATTATGAGGCTAGAAAAAGGTAATCAATATCACTACATATTCAGAGCACTACTTAATAAAATAAAAATTATTAAAACCCAGTATTTTGCAACATTCCACTTCCCCTCTTTTCAGTGATTAGTATTCCAGAAAAGCTTAAAAATGAACAAGTGCTGGGCAGGCAGAAGTCCGCACCCAAACTGAGGTCCACTGAGGTTCCTGGGCTCTGGATATATTTGCTTCTCATTCATAACAAAAAGCTCCTCCTGCTGGATCGTGTGAGCTAGTCTCACTCTTAGATGAGTAATTCCATATCAGAAACCCCATGCTACCGTTTTTACAGAGCAAAAATATATACAGCTAGCACATCAATGTTAAGGAAAGACTAAGTAAAGCTAAGCTAAGCTTTGCTAAGCCAAGCAAATCATAGCTGACTATATATTCCACAGTGGCAAAGCCACAGGTCTCATTCGTTTAGCCCAGTAATTATGACAAGTGACCATTAATGCTTTAGAAACAAACTTAGAAGAAATGTGTTTGACTTTTCAAGGTGAAATACTCTATCAATGTGACCTTGTTTGTCCAGAAACTCTGAAATGAGCCACTGAAATAAGTAACAGCCAAAGTGACTTTCAAATTTTCCTTTTGATCTTAATAAATAAGGAAATGAAAGACCAAATAAAATTTCCATTGTTTACAAAACTAATTCAATTTGATTACATTAATAATAAAATAATAATTTAAAACTTTGTTGGTTTTTTTTTAATGGTGTTGTTCCTTTAAAGGCTTCCCTTGGAGAAACTAAAATCTGCTGCTTTAAGCACTTCTCTTAGACAAATAAGTAGGTCCACTGACCTTAGAAATAAAACACTTCACACCTCCTGATGTGTCAGTAATTCCATCCTCTGGGGAGGTTATGGAAAAATAATAATTAATATCCTGACAGAAAATGGTCTCAGTTTTAAGGCTGTTTCCTTAGCTACCAATTGATGTGTTAGTTATTTTCCTTTTATTAAATGTGTAAATCAATGGTCACTATTTTTTAATGGGGATTGTAAATAGCTTTTTGATTTATACTGCCAACTTTAAATCTGGATGGACATGTCCGTTCAATAATAATATTCTCTTGAAATGCTAGCCTATATATCAAACAAAAGCCTCAAACATAGATTCTGCTTTCATTAAAAGGATTCTTCTTTTAATTTTCCTCTACGAAATCTAACTCTTTTACAAGAACTTTCAAACAACATAAAATTTGCACTTTAATCGGTGAACTTTCACTTTATACTCCAACCCTTGAAATCTTGATAGATTTGCTTTCATCTCTGAAGAATTAATGTAAGGCAGTAATCTTGGGAAGGTAGCTAAAATTCCCTAGGAACAGTAATACAGCATTCTCTCCTTTATACCTTTCTTATTAATGCTTTTCTCACTTTTTTCCTTTCTTTATTTTTAGATTTCGGAAGCAAGGATAAACAAAGACACGGCTCTCAGAATGCCAAGTTACGTGACACAATTAAAAGTACTTCCAGAGAAATGTCACATCACGGTAAGAATAGTTACCAGCAGCACATAATATGGTTTCTTTCCTGTTCTCATTTAAATCATTTCACAGTAATTTACTTTTTCAAAGGCTTATTTAAGACAGGTGTTATAGTGCCCTAGTGGTCAAAAATCTGGCCTTGAATTTGCTGGTTTCACTTCCTAACGAAATCCAAACATCTTCTCTTTCTTTTGTTTCTCTAGGACCCCATTTACCAGTTGTTCCTAGACAAAAATGAAAACAGTGACAAGAAGACACTGCTACAGCATTTCTAGTCTGTTTTGTCTTCTCTCTCACACTCTTTCCTGTTCAAAAAAGCTAGCAAGCCTAAATAATACAGAAGCACTATTAAAACCTGTGGTTGGAGTTGTGCAGAAAAAAAGACCCCCTCCATACAAACTGTAAGACTAGATGCCTGGAGAGAAAAAGAGCCTTGAAGAGAGAACAGAGAAGGAGCCAGAAGGAAGGGAACAAAATGGTCTTGAGGGTCACCTTCTGGAATGTGATCATCTTCATTCCTCAGGGGAAATCAGAGCAGCAGCTTCCCAAACACTGCTAATTCAGTGGTATATTTACATTTCGGCAGCGGCAGTATAAAACTCACCTCCCAGTCCTCTTCCATAGCATGTCCCCATTCTAACATATACATGGAAACCCAGTGGACAACCTCCCAGAAATGGCATTTTCAGGGAAATCCTCCTGTGAGGGCAGCAAGAATATTACAGCATGTCTGTATTGTTGAAAGAAGACATAGTGCTCACTGGAGTGAAAGGGATCCTCTGGACGATATGATTCTTTTCCTTATTTACACTGACTCCGTGAACGTTTGCATTATTGATGCTAGTGCAGCTGCATACTACCACTGATATGCAAGAAGAATCAAGTTGCACAAGACTGCTGAAATGCTTTCTTAACATAATTATCAAGGCATTGCAGTAGCCCTATACTAAAATATGCTTCCATTTACTATTCCAGTACAAATGTTCTTCTGTAACAGCAATTTTACCTCACGATGCACACGTTAATGAAATGTTACTGTCATTTTGATCAAAAAAAGAGTGCTAACACGATGCAAAATCCTATTGGTGCTTCATTTTCAGATTGTTGTCTTCCATATATGTGTTCTGAGAATAAGGAACTAAGATGCAGCATCCAGAGTTACTCATTCTGCCAGCAAGCTCCCCATTCCTCTCTGCCAAGAACAAATTCATTCCAATGCAAACATTCCTCTTACTTCCATTCCCAAGACAATGTCTTACCTACAGCTTATGGCAATCAAGAAAAATTGTGTTGATTTACTTGTAAAGACAAATCACTAAAAGCTGTGGAGTCCAGTTAAACATGCAGCATGCCACTATCTTTTTTGCTGCCATGCTTTATGTTTTGTACTGTTTTATGAAAGGTGGGAAAAGGATGAACAATGCAGTATGGTTGCTCATTCACAGGGCAGGGAATTAAATAGGGCCTTTCATCCATGCAACTAACAGTTTTCCTGTGTGGCAGTACAGTTGTACTAGTATGCTCAGTAAGCCTGCCCTTTGAAAAAGAGGACGAAAATTGATTTAGAAGGGAAAACGGTCCCAGTTCTTGGGGATTTTTGGTGTTTTTTCTTATCAATAGACCAGGCTTTTTTGTACATTCTGATTATTTCTCAAACTGTCCTTTCCCAAGCATGTTGTTGAACTGTCCTTGCATCTTCAGGCTCAGCATTGTTCACACAAATCTTTCTGCTGCCAAACCAAAGATAATCTTTAACTCTCTACTGCTGTACTGCTTCCCAAGTCCTAACACTACTTTCCCCCTGATTTCTGGTTTACTCACATACAGATTATACCATTTTGTCCTAGCTCTTCTGTCTGAAATCATCAAGAGATTTATTCTTCTTCGGTGAAAGCCTGGTGCTAGAGTCTGTAGCTGTTTTACTGAGAATCCTAAGACCCAAAAATTAAAAATACTTACGTTCTCTCCTAAATTTGCTTTTTATTTTCTTTATTTATTTTACCTTTCAAAAAAAAAGAAAAAAAAACACACATTTTTTCAGCTCATCTTTCATCTTTCTCCCCAATACTGTGAATGTTCCAAAGCATGAGGGGTTCTTCCCCTTCCAGTGATCTCTTCTACTGAAGGAAATCAGTATTTCCTATCTCTAAAAGTGACTTCCCAGTTTACAGTACAAACTCCAAAGACAGAGAGCTCAAGCAGCCCATCTGGAAAAACAGCTAATGGGCACACACAATGTATACCTGTGTGAAAGTCACCATGCTGGGTGGAAGAGACATGCACCCAGAGGCTTCACACCCTACCTGGGAAGACAAACCCATTGCTCCTGGTAGAGCATACTGCAGCTCCCTCCTTTGCCATGTGTCTGGATTTCCTTCCAAAGGAAATGGCAACATGGAAAGAATGATACGCACTCAGGTTGTGTCAAAACATGCCATTCAGCCAGAATTCAACCATGGGTATCAGGTCTTCAAGGCGTACCAAGAGTAAAACAAATACAGACTCTCAGCCTAAATGATATAAAGGCTGGCTTCCTTCCTCTGCCTCTCTCTTTCTCTGAGGCTGCCTTCTTGCTCAAGAACAGCAACAACAAAGATCATTTAAGAAACAGGCAATGTCACAATGGCCAGTCATTTGTCAGAAATAGGGAGAGTAGCCTTAAAAGAGCTTTGAATAATCTGAACTAGATAATACTGCCCACTTGCCAGTAGACTCAACCTGTTGTCAAAATGAAACTCTGACTTCTCAAAGATGAGACTAAGAGTTTATGAAATTATTCAAACACAGGAAGGCCCAGGAGGCCAACCTGGAGGGAAAAGGTTTGAGGAATCATACAGGGAGAGAGATGATAGCTCGCCTCCGAGGCAGATGATCAAACACCTAACACAACTGCAGCCAGCTGTACCGTACTGGCTAGCCAGGAACAACTTCAGACCATCAGCCTACAGGGGTGTACAAAACATGGAACAAACCTTCTCAACCACCAAAAAACATACCAGAATAAGCTTCAGAAACAGAAACTTCTACCCATTCAAGACTCAAAAGAACTTATTTTGGAGAAAAAATGGCTGCCAAAATTTCAAAAAACACTCACGTGTTTATACTATGTAGACTCCTAAAATGTACTGAACATTCAAGCAATGGGGATTTTTCACTTAGTAATTAGAGTTATAAAAAACAAGGGGTATTATGCAGCACATTATTTTTAAGTACCCTGAGACCATACAGAAAATATCACATCAGCTTGCCTAGGTTTAATCATGAAACCTCCTACTTAAGTTCTTATCAGCAGTAAAATCACCAGTTATAAACCAGTCCTCCCCTCACATATGAAAGACAGCTGTCCATCGAGAGTACCAATTTATTCCACCCAAATCTGGAAAAAAATTAACTCTGCCTCCACTGAAAATATTAAAAACTTTACTTCCAACATAATTCAAGCAATGATAACCGTAAGATCAATACAGTACCGACATGTGCTACATTTCTGCTTCCTGTCCATTACTAATGCCAGTTGTGATCATGTAATTTCTCAGTATGACTTGATGCCATGCAACACTTACTTTTCAACACTGACAAAAAAAAAGTAACAAAAATCTGTAACACATAGATCAGTTTTCTTCTAAGTAAAAGAAGAGCAAAGCTCAAATTTTTGCCTGATTCACATTTACACAATCAGGCAAAAAAGGATTGTTTTCAATTAAGTTTATCCTTATCATCTTGAGATTTGCTCAACAGAAGGGAAAACCAGGTTTTATCTTATCCCTTATGCTAGCCTGCAAATGAATCAATAAACTATTAATTTATATATAAAATTTCATGAGGATATTCTCTTTAGAAGCCATATTTTATAAGATAATACTTGTTTTGAAATGAGAAACCTCTTTTACAGGCTTTCGTAGGTGAACAAGAAGATCTACTGCTTTGCAGAAGGCTCACAGACATCTTTACAGTACAACAACATATTTATAGGGATGGTTTATCTCACAAAGCCATTACTCACCTATTGGCAACTGAAAAGACCAAATTAATTCCCTAACTGTGAAATATCCCCTAGCAACTTCAGGAGCCGTTTACATATGGGAAAATAACATTGAGACCATATTTAAAAATTTTAAACTCTGCTCAGCCCATTTTGGTTTTTGAAAAGACCTATGCACAAGTCACCTTCTACTCTTTATACAGAGATTAAAAGCCATGCTGATTACCCATAAACTTGAACAAGCTGAGAATCGGTAATATTTGTCCAGAAGAAGAGCATATGCATAACATGTCTGCATACTGATAGTATGCAAGCTTTGGGGAAAAATTAGCAATTATCAATCACTCAGGTAGAAATAAAATTATGTTACTGATTTTTTTCGTAACGAGTTCTAAAATAGTTTTCTTATCAGTCCTCGTTGTTTTTTCCTCCCTCAGTGTCCTCTAGTTTTCAATCAATATATACTAGCAACAGAATCAGTCTTACCCAGAAACATACTGAGCACTAACACAGCCCTCTCTGTTGATTTTGCTGTCTGGACTGCAGCAGCCTACAGTCAATGAAAAGATGCCTGTCTCTCATAAATGTTTGCTGTGGGTGTAACTTCTTTCATTGACCCTGTTTTCATAACTAATGACTTTCATTTCCAGTATAGCATCTTTCAGTATGGTATTCACTCACTAAAGCTACAGCAGCGTATCAGTCTAAACACACCTGGTGTTTGGCTTTCAGTGCTCATGAAATACAAATTTAAATACAAGGTAAAATATCTACTTCCAAGTCAGTCATACTTTACACTGGTCTTTTGTTACAGAGGAATGCAGTGCCTAAAGGTTTGGGAGAGGGGCAGGCTACCATCTTAGGAGAGATATAGTCTCTCAGTTTTACCGAAGAGTGTACATAAACTCAGGCAAAGCAATGACCCATGTGATTTCTCTAAACAATTCAAGTTTCTGAATGCACAAAACCCTTACAGAAGTGCCCGGGAACAACTCTTTTTTAAGGCTGGCATTCTAAGACTGGCTTCAAATGATATCTGCAGTCCTATTCTTCTCTAAAAGCTGATGTTTAAAATCAGCGAGAAATTTCAGAGAGAATAATTGTTTAACCTTCAGACTTCTTGGTAGTTTTTGCTTGCTTTCTTTGTGCACTCTTTAAGATAAAATGTGGCTCTTGAAGAAATCATTCCTTGGCAGTTCTGTTTTTCATTACTGACCATGCTCTGCAAGGAAATGTAACCTAATCTGCTAAAATAGGAATCTTAAATACATCACACAATATAAAGAAGTTTTTTGAATGGTTGGATTTAGTGTTTTTTATCAATAGGTAAAAAAATTAAATGGATAAGCAGATAAAAGTTATCATACATAAAACATGTAACATAATAACAAAGTGTATGTGCCGCTCATGCAAACACAGCTGGGCTATACAAGGGGGAAGCTACAGAGGAGAAACCTAGAAACAGTAAAAGAAGAAACCAAGCATCCCTGGTCCTCATTCAATGTCATATTTTCTGCCTGGTTTTGTTTGTACTTTTCCTAAAGCAAAGACATTGGTGTTGATGTGCTAGCACCTAATGGCTCATTTCTAAGGATTTTTTGAACCTATGTATGACTTAGGAATTCTGATCAATTCTGTGATGTCAGCACACAGCTTGTACTTAAAAATCATAAACCAGAAAGGTCCCTCTCTCATGAGAGGCTTCCAATAGCATCCACTAGCTAAAGGGCAACTGCAAAGCCTCAGTGTTTGACATTGTTTCAAGCAACAGTGGTTATGATAAGGGGAACCAGGAATTTTTTCCTGCCTCTTAAGAGGAGAAGACAGAATGGAATTTCCCACCAAGACAAAGAAGCCTGAGAATTTAAAACATACCTGGCATTAGACAGAGGATATCTTTGTCTTTTTCTGAAAAGATTCAAATATCTAGAAATATCTAGACATTATGTATCTATATAGATATTTAGATATTTAGAAATTGAAAATACGCAGCTACACATGACAGAGGCTGTAAGGAATGATGGCAAGAAGGCAGGTTTTGATGCTAATCCATCATGGGAAATACAGGAAAAGCAATATCCCCCACTGTAAATAACAGGACTTAAGGGCCCAGAGTGGAAAATTTTCTGTTACACAGAATACAGTTACCTGGTTTTTTCAGGTAGCTAGCTATTTTAGAATTACTGAAAACTCTGATATGTGTCTTTTTCCTGATACTATTTTTAAACATTTTTTTTAAAACAGATGCCATATACTTTATTTTTAAGTAGGACAGAACAAAGGCCAGGTGTATTCTCCTAATGAAAATATGACTATGAAATCAAAATATGAGTGTTCAATCAATTTTTCGTCTGCTAAACTCCTGACAAATCCATAACAAGGGCTCCCAAACAGTGGATGGCACACAAACACCCTCGGGTTCCTAGAGCTGCTTCTGCTGTTGCAAGATGAAGCATTCAAATAGGAATGCTTTAAAAAACCCTGACCTAGAGCTGTACAAACATTGTTCTACAAACTACAAATACACACCCAAATTGGCATCTGGAACATCAGCTGCTTTCCTCCTGCATCAGACACTGTACCTTCTGTCGCAGTTCAGCCAGTGTTACATAAGGCAGCACAAACAGCAAGGCTTTCTGCTAAGCATTAGTTCTTTCACATGGGTAAATCAACTAACCAAACAAACGGAAAGACATGCAAAATATTATCCTAGTCTCCATTACACTGATTTCACAGTAGCATAACTATTAGGATGTTTCCAGATTGATTTCTGGCATGTTATTTTGCTGATAGTTCCTGGAGCAGATTTAGATTTGTTCAGTGATGAAAATGAGAATTCAGAAGTACTCAAACGAACATTCAGAAACACTAAAGCGGGGGATGGTGGGTGGAGGAAGATCTGAATATGTGCCTGCTTCATCCCATTTATCCTGCAGTGCTGGTGTATCTCTTTGAAGTGCTGGTATGGGGGAAGAAACTGCATTACCCAAATACCATTTACATAATCAGTTTTTCCACATTTAAAGAAGACATTTCTCTCCATGTTAACTTTAATTTGTTCCTTGAAATCATACACCTGTGACAATAAATGTACAATATATGTTAATTTCCTCCATCCTTTCTACCTCAAAAGAAACCAGGTCACCTCTAGCAAAGCAAGTATTCAGCACTAACAGAAAAACTGTACGTTGACTGGCAATTCATTACTTTACTTCTGTCTGAATCCCTTCCCTATCCTTGAGAGCAAAGAAACCTCTAGCTACTATTTACAGTTCTGAAGCTCCAATCAAGTACAGATAGCTAGATATATATATAAAACACATATCTATGCCCAAGCTCTGGGGACTGCATAACACAAAATAACATGCATGATAATTTAGATGTTTGTTGCAGCTGAAAACAGAAAGTGTATCTCTGTGAAGATTATATTCACAAAGTATGCTTGAAGTTAAAGCTCTAATGCATCTGACAGGAGTAATGGGTCACTGTCCAGTATCATATGAAGGCAGCTAAACAAATTCAGTGTATTCATCATACTGTGTATGATTCAAAATTATCCTTACACTCACCAAGACTATACTGGAAGCATTCATTTGTGTCATTTTTTCAGGTGTCAATGACATAGCCTGGATTCTGTGAGGGGAACTTTCAATTCAACAAAAACTTAGTAGAAGTACCTTCTGTGGGTTGCTACACCTGTTAATGCCTACCTTCAGAGCATTTCACCAACCCTCCATGGCACAGTGCTCTCTCCACCAGCAGTGAGAACTGATCAATGCTGGTAACACTTAAAGAGAGGCAGAGAAAACAGCTCCAGAAATGTATTCTCTCCTTCCACTGTAATATCTTTAGTCTGAGCACCTGCTGCTGTAAATCCTACTTAAGATTTCCTCTTCTAGGAAATACAAACACCAGGTTCCCCATCACCCCCCTGCTGTACGGCTCTCTGCCATGCCCTGTAGCCCGTTCCCCGCTGCGCCCCTGGGTGACCATGCAGAGTGACTAGCAGCCCCCAGCACTCCCATGAGCCTAACACTGAGCAAACCAGTAGCACACAATGCTCCTTCATGCCACTCAGGGTTGGTGCAGCACACTGCCTGCCTGCTGCACAGGGGGCACAGACGAGGAGAACAGGTCTGTCCGCAATGATTGCAGACAGACCCCATCTCTGTGTGTCCTGATTCAGCAAAAGGTACCCCATTTCTTGGTCCAGATAACAATTAAAGTATCGCTGCAGATAAAACACTCTCTTCTTTCTCTCAGTGTACTAATGGCACGGAAGCTCATCACGACCATCCTTTGACATACTGCCTTCCCCCATACCCACTTTCTCTCACATATGTATGGATTATAGCTGTCGTCCAAATAACCAGCTGCACAGGCGTGCATCAGACAAGCCACTCTGTTCCCCGGTTTGTCAGTTTACATGCCTTGCTACTGGCAGAACTACACTGCAGGTGAGCAATCACACCTTTGATAACCTCATCCAAATGGGAATGCTCCGATTTCTTTCCTGTCTGTTTTCCTACACTATTTAATTATTTCATCCAACACCATGAACACATCTCTGATGTAGCCGCAAAGGCTCGTCCAGCTGGAATTGCTGCCAGAGCCAGCTCCTGATCAGCGGACTGGCAGGCAAACAGAGGTAGCACTGGTCACACGACATCGCTGCCAGTTCCTCAGCCCTGCCCAAGCTCCGACCATGCACTGCATGGTCCTTCCTCAGCCTGCCCTGCACAGGCTTTGCATGCTCTTTGCCACTTCTGCCTTTGTTTAGGCTTGCTAGCTTGTATGCTCTCCCACATCATCACTTGACAGGAATACTCTCTCTACAGCACTACCTTGATCCATTTCAAAGCAGTCCTCAGAGGTTTTACGCTGCTATTGAACTGCAATAAAGTAGGATGTTGCCAAAGCACTGCTGTGACAAGCGATCGATTCTGCTTCACAAGGGTTCCCTGAAAAATCTGAGAGGTAAACGCTCATGACGACCGCTACTCCACCAATACAATTCAATGAGGAATTTCCAGTACTTCCATCAAAATTATAGCTGTTGTTACAAGTAGCTGAATTTATTCTCCTACAGGTAAAACCTTCACTTTTGACTATCAATATAGACAAATCCTAGTTTTTAGCCATAAAAGCTGCTTCTTTTACAGAAACATACAAAAGGTGCCACATAAAGAAATTCACTATTCCACATTACCTCAAAAAAAGGCATTATTCCAGGGGAGAAGGAAGATATTTTATTAAAAAACATATTCTGCAAGTGGTAAATTGATTCTTTCTCCCATCAAAGCACATCAAGTGGGAAACCAAGACACAAAATGCAGAATTCAACAGTTCTTGGCTTCTGAGACCAAAGCTTTTCTGTGTACTTTACTATTTTTAAAGGGCTGAAATAAAAATAAATACAAAATTTTAAAAAATAATTGCAATATGGTATGCAATTTGGCCAAATACATTATCTCTTGAAAATCCAGTATAATCAGAGCTGAGCAAATATTACTGTTGATATATTTAATAACCTGTCATTTTTTGATTCATCTGAAAGCAATCTATTGAAGGCTTCATCACAAATCTGAATGAAGTTCGCAACAGACGGTATCTGTATCTCATCTGAAATGTAAATGAGTCATTCTTGTCTTTTGGGGGACTAGGATAGAAAAGACTGCTCTTCAGTCTTGTGGTTAAAAATAACTTTACACTCATCACAGACAATATCCCCTTTAATGATCCCTGCTTAGTATTACTTTCCTGATGACCTATTAAACAAACAGGGACATGATGCATCCTCCAAAATTCAAGGAAAGTCAGGTATTTAACATAAAAATAAGCACATGTTACGCAAGACCGGGTGTTGCATTACATCTAAAAATATAATTATAAGATTCAGGAAATTTAAAAGGACAAACTAGGGGTATGAGATGCTGCACAGAAGGGCTTCGAACTATTGCCATTCCTAAATGCTCAGAAGAGATGCCACTCCAGTGAAAATTTCCTACTCGGCTTCAGACCCTGCCAAACATTGGAATTGTTCCAGCTGGTTCCTCAGCTGTTCTCCCTTCCCTTAGAGTAAGCTGAAAAGCCATTACCCGCTGAGTGAGAAGAGGCTAGATCATATGTCACCTTTGCCTGTATTCATGCAAATATCTTCCTATAATCATGATAAAATGCTTGCCCAAGCACAATGGATTAATGGCTGCAACATACTCTCAACTGAGCTCTTCTACGGTAGTTTGTCAACATTAAAACTATGTAAATGTCAAAGTGGACAACAGCAATACATCATCTGGGAATTTCTAACTGTAGTAATCTAATTACAACCTTTCTAACATTGTTTTCTCACTGCAAGAGGTTTAAACTCTAATGAAGAAGAGCTCGAGAACAATCTTACAAGAGGTTTCTTTGTAGCTTTTAAGCCAGTTTTCTGGCCTGAGGATAGAAAAAAGCCTTTCACTAGGAGGATGGATGGACAGATTGGATCAGAGATGCTATTCTGGGAAAGATTCCACTCCGGATACATCAGTGGAAAGAATCACTCTCCCACATCACGCTTGCCCCGTTTTGGGTGTCCTGCACACTAAGAGGCATGTAGAAACAGTCACTTCAGCTATATCTTTAGCTATATCTGAATTAACTCAAGTACCAGAGGCTGCATCAGTGTGCTAACTACAATATTATAATGGGGTTACTTTACTGTGTTGACAAGGTCCACTGTCAGTGATTCCCAAACCTTCAGGATCAGATAGGACTGTCCACCATAAAATTACTCAGCAGTGAGGTGGGGAAGAAGCTCTCACAAAAGAGTGGTGAATATGTCTTAATACTGCAAAATGATTTCTGATCTACTCTACTACGGATGGTTTTATGCATTCACAGAAATTACATACTTCAGTCATTAAGGTCTTTTTAATTCCCCACATTTTTTTAATATTACTTTTTCTCTAATAGTATAAACCTCTTTTTAACAAAACCTGGCAGATGTAAACTAGCATATTCTGAAAGTTGCCTAAATATTTCAGGTATGCACTATTTTACAAGTTTAAATGAAAATTAGTGAGATGGTAATTTGAAAATCAGAATTAATAATTTGAAATGTTTCAGAAATTATAAACAAGTTTAACTGCATCATGAATAGACCTCCTGTGTCACACTGCTTTTCCTGCCCGGAGGAGTCTCGTGCAAAATTATTTGATAAATAACACCCATCTGAGAGATTGAAACCAGAGCAGAAGTTATGGCCTATGCTTCTTTGAAGACCAATCTGATAAATCAGGCACAGGTATTTCTAAAGACCAACTAAAGACTGCTGATCTGCTGGCAAGCAGTGGAATACCATCCCATGGTGGAGTGAGAAACTACAGTAGCATTGATGCTGAAGCAGACTGAACTGCAGCAAAAACCGAGGACGGGAAACCTAAGAGGTAAGGAACAGAGACGAGACATGGCCCAAGGTGGGAGAAGGGAACCTTGACTATGAGGTTTCTGGCTAGGAGGACTTAAAAAGGAAGAATGGAAGGAATGGGAGGAATTACTGAGAGAGGAGTTTGGGAATAATTTAGGAGATCCTTTGGAACAGAAGGGCTTGGGAATAGGAGTTTGGGTGTGTTGGAGGAGTGAAAGATTTGAGCTTTCAAGGAAAAGGGGTGGGAGTCCAGGAGCAGAAGACATTTCTGAATAAGAAGGACCTGAGCTTCCACAAGGCACCTTGGCAGCTCTGTCTGCTGGGGCACCAGTGCAACTGTGGTTTCTCACCCCACCAGCTGCCTAGTGTTGCCTCTTCCCTAACTCGTGGCTTTAGCTGTGGAAAATGCATAGCCCTAAATATTAAAGTTCCGTAAAATTAATTCAACATCAAAAATACTCCAATATCTCTAGTCAGAAAAACGATGACACTTAAGAAGAAAATGTCACTAGTTTGAGAACCAAAAAATGGGTTCTTCAAGTAGTAATTTACTTAATAGTAAGAAGAAACCTAACCAGAGCAACATTAGATTTCATAGACACAGCTATGAGTCTTTTACTGTGCAGTTACAGTTTAGATGATGGCTTCTTCTGGAGGATCTCAAGGTTAAGACTGCTCAGGATGAAGGAGGGTTAGAGCACTGCAGTTTTAAACAAGTGTTGGGAAATCATTTAGCTACTCTATAGTTCAATAATAATGATGATGATACTTTACCAGTTAAGGGGATACTGAAAAGGTAACTTCACTAAGAACTATTACATTGAGTTTGTAAACTTCTGTTTTATTATTCCAAGTATAACAAAATACAGAAAAGTCAAATGGGGGAAAAGCAAAACCTGCACTTTGATTACCAGTAAGTCACTGAAGCCATAACATTTTCTGCTATATTCCATAAGAAGAACATTTTTAGACTATTTTTTTCTCCCAGAAATTTCTTTGCTTTAAAAAATATTTTTAAATTGTGACAAATTTAATGTACTACTTCATATTGCATGACTTCAACAACAGACCTTGCCTAAAAAGAACAACTTCTTACGCATATTCTGCATTAAAATTAATCTATTCAAAACCACACCCCCTCTTACTAAGGTTATTTTTTTTCTAACACCTGGAGAGTCATATTAATATTAGTGTGCCAAGTGTTAAATTGTATTAAAAAATATATAAGATAAATTTCAGTATGTAAAGTACTTTATGATGTGTTGTATTTAAGAAGCAATTTCCTTAGCAGCAAGAAACCTTACTATAGCTGCATGACAGTAAGACACAGCAGCCTGAAATACACAATATCGATGACCTGTACTTCAAAATTGTTCCAATTTTTATAACTCCTGTAGCATTTTTGCAGACTGTTGTTTGCCGTCCCATTTCTATCCATTGCAACTGAGTATACAAATAGCAAGAGTTGAAAGTCTCTTTCTGTACACATAAAATATGTGCTGCTCCTTTCCTACGCAACCAGGGATTTTATTTACCATCAGGTTACACTAACTTTTCCTTAACTAACTATTATATTTCTTTTACAGTTTTAACTCAACCCTTCTTACTCCTACACCTTTCCCTTCAGCCATTCTCTATCCATGCTGCTGCCCAGAACCATCTGTTGTCCAGGACTGCATGACCAACTTTCCCAGCTTCCAGAAGGAAGGAAAACACAAGAGTAGCAGGGAAAGCTGCCTGTGAAAAAATCAACAGGCACCGCTTTCACACAAACCATTACTTTGCCTGCATGCCCAGATCTCCACACTGCAGGAGCGAAGGTGCACAGCTTTCATTGCACTTCTTCCAAGGTGGCTTCTTCCAAGTACTGAAACCCCAGGACCTGGGATCAACACAGAAGTGCTGTGGCCAGTCTAACTTGCTTCCTCTATCCTCCCTAACAACCTTACACCATGGCTCCCATGTTTCTTCCACATCTGGTGCTCAGCCTGCGCACACTGAATGGCAGCCATTGGCCCGTGGCACAGGTCTCCTCTCAAAGAAACAGCAGGAGGCAGAAGCCAGACACGGCGGTGGTGGGCTTTCGTACTGACTTCAGTCCTCTCCCACTACCACTGAGACTGCAGTTGTCCTCAACAAAAGGATACATCTGGCCTGGCAATCTCACTCTGTTTTGATAAAACAGCTTAAAAAAACCCAAACAAACACAAAAAAACTCTCATGTAAAATTGCAACACAATTGCAAAAGTACTGTAAACTGAAACTTCATTCCACTTTATTTATAAACCCCTACAATATGTGGTTGCACAGCATGGTAAAAAAAAAAGGAGAATACAAACCCTACAACAACACAAGAGACAAAGTTTTGTTCTGCATTTCCACATTATGTGAAATCACTATCTCTGATCGCTACTGCTAGCTAAATAATGAATCACAGAAACGATGCAAATTCTATGGATCCAGAAAGATTCTCCATTTGTAGCTGACTTCAGTGGCCACTACATGTCCCTGCAATACTGTAAAATGCCGTTTGCAGAATGTTCACATGGCTTGCAAAAAGTAGTACTTACTGAAATGTGGTTAAATATACATAAAGAGAGGTGAGAAGAAAAGGAATTAAGAGCTATTAAAGTACAGATTCTTTTGCTAGCTGCTCTGGAGAAATATAACCTGTGACCATCTGCCTATATCACCAATGAGTATGAAACTCTTGTGCTCATCCAGAGCAAATTATGTGGTAGTATAGAAATAAATATGATTCACACATGATAATATACATTTATTGCACTTTTCTGCATTTGGGGCTTTCTTATCAATCAGAATTTCACTTTCCAGTCTGCATCTGACCAAAGAAACATGATCTTTCCCAATTTTTCTTGTGCACCAACCTGACCTTTTAATGGAATGTCATATACAAATTAACATCATGCAGACAACATACTTTCCTCCCCTCGCCAATACCCTGGGTCATCCAGTAGACTTGGCAGTTCATCCACATTGGATCTGACAAAGACCCAAAATAATATTTGATATTCTTAAATAAGTTTCTAAATGCTGAGCAAATTCAGGTTATTGCAAGAAGAAAATAAAAAGCATCAACGTGTATCTAAGTAAGACTGTAATCTCATCTACGTGAAAGTCATTTAAAACACTGTATTATACTTGTTTATATATGTGTGTAAGTAATATGTACACACTGACAGGGACTGTCATTAGACAACATATGCAGTCATAATAGGTAATCAGAGCGTGACATGAGAAAAAAAGACACTCAAATCTCTGCCTCATTTAATTGCAATAAGATATTTTTTCAGTTCTTTAGGGAAAGTGGAAGTTTTCAGGCACACATACGTTTAATATGATTTATTTAGATATTCACCTTCTTTATACGAGACTTTTCCATTTCCTTCATCACTGTAAATTATTTGGAAAAAAATCAAGATCAAGACTAACAGCAGCATAATAAAGAAAAATGTATACAATACTGTTACATAAGAAGTACAATCCTATTTACTTAGGATCAATTCTATCCCAAATTTACAAAACAAAACAAAATTACAGAATCTGGAAGATAAAGCCATAATCTGTTGCTTGCTTATATTACCAACAAAGAGAAAAAAACCTTGCCACACAGCTTTTTTCTTTTCTTTTTCTGGGGGACAGAACTGCAAGTGTGGCCAAGGGGAACATAACAGAACTCTAATTGAGCCCTCAGATTTTGAACTTGCAACACTATCACTGTCACTAATGACACCTAAAAATTGTTATTTACGTAAACTCATCCATATTGAATAGGCAAAAAAATATTGTTATGAAGACTACAGCTGGCTGCAAGACAAAAAATACAGAGTGATGAAAAATAACAATGTATTAAATTGTATTAAATTGAAGAAAGGCTGTCCATTAATAAGTGGGAGAGGAGACAATTATCATGGTAAATATGAGAAGGTGATGCAAACTTAGGAGGAAATGTATGAAAGGAAGAGCTGAAAAAAGAATAAAAAGGAATTGTGAAATAACCAAAACAAGCAGAAAATAGTCATAGGACATTCATACTACAACTGTGCAAACTGAGAAATTACAGAAACCATCTCAAATTGGGATATTATAACAAGGAAGAAATTTAGAAAGCGCTGACGTGGAAAGAGACTGTGCAGATTACAAATTGCAAATTCCTTTGCAATGCCACATGAAGACATGAGACAGGGAGATTGTAGTTACGAAGTCATTACTCCACCTGCCATCTTGAATACGATTCTTGCAAAACAAAGATATTTGTAGATTGGGCAAATGTTACAGAAATCAGAACAGTTAAGAAGAGATTCAGGTTTGGCAATTTAAGCAAAGATAATGCCCTGAAAAGTAAGATACAGAATTAATATA
>VZTV01124309.1:0-10171 GCA_013400875.1 Anhinga rufa
TTCTGTGATTCTGTGATCTGTGACTTTATCACCCATTTCTGTTAGAAGAGGTATCCTTGTCTCTATTTGCCACTGAAGTCATGCTCATATGTGTCAAAACAATGGAAGGCCACCACAGGTTCTGAGGACAGGACAGCAACTTCATCCTTGTACAGAAAAGACTCGGTGAAATGAAGATACAAAGACCAAGAAGATGAATAGGAGATCAAAGGAGAACATACTGCCTTTTTCCCTCAAGGGCCTGATACTGCAACCGTTAAATCAATGTCAAAACTCCCACTGCATTTAGAAAAGAATTCAAATATTTTTGGAAAAAAAGGTATTTTGTACAAAATGTCATTTGTGTCTAAAGAATGTTTGGACAAGAAAATAGTAACTATTATTATTGGCATTATAACAGAAATAAGGCCCCAGTTGTCCTTTCTTAGAAGAGTTAAATTTCTCCTATTATGAAACAGGAAAACAATCTCTGTAAGGAAAAATTTTCCAGCCAATGCCCATCCAAAACTCCAGGTCACCAGCAAATATATCCAAATACACAATAAGGTCACACAAAGAAATGCAGAGAACAGCCCTCTTTGTCTAGAATATTAAGTACTGGAACAAATAACAGCAACATCCTTATGAGTTGTTCACATTTTTCCCAGCATGGCTCTTCCATGCTGAGGGTTGCTTTTTTTTTTTTCCTATCACACTGTATGGATTTTTCTCTCTCATCATCCATTTCCCACTCCATTCCAAGTAAAGCAAGTAGTATGTCTTCCTCTGGAGTCACCTATTAGACTACAGATCTCTGCAGCCTGCAGATACTGCTAGCCTTTGTTGTTGTTGTTTTGTTGTTTGGGTTTGTTGGTTTTTTTTTGTTGTTTGTTTGTTTTTTTAATTAAAAAGAACACAACAAATAACCCTTCATTCATTCCTGTCCTCCTCTGTTCTGTTTCCTACAATACTCATGCTACCCAACCCCATCTCCTTACTGCTTTCATCTTCTCTGCTGTTCCTTGGTCCTTTTTTCCCTGCATTTTTTTTTGTGTGTGTCAGAAGTGGCTGGGCTTTCTCTAACTATAAGCCTTATCAAGGAAGCCAACAGCTGACACAGGTCTGACCACAAGTCTGTCATACCAGCCTTTAGAGGGGAAAATACAGGTTTGATCGGTTCAGAGATCAGAGGTCCTTCACCCACCATTCTAGTCAAAACCAGAAATTATGCATTAAATTACAGTTCACTCAGTTCTTACAGGTACAGTGTAAATGTACCTTAATGGTTACCTTGAATACCCCACTACCTTTCAGATCCTTCTCAGCACATTTCTTACCCCAAGATTTTCAACAATGACTACTACAATTTCTTACCCAACCCTAATTCCATACTTTTCCTTATACTATATAATTATTTGTCACACTGCAGTAGTACTTGATGTTATGTTTTTAAGAAGTTACATCCAGTGTTGGTACATGTGGGCCCAATTCAGGAGAGTGACGCTTCAGAGCTGCTAACACTCACAAGTTTGGGGTAAGCTGGATCTTTCCCCAGGGATGAACATTTTGGAGATACGCACACATGGAAAAGAAAGATTTAGATATTTTAAACCATGTCATAGAGTAATGCATAAATAGTGTCTCCAGGTTGGGACCTTACAAATGGGGTGAATCTCTCAATGCTGCAAGCCTTCTTTTTGCAATAGTAATTTTAGCCAGAGGGGTCCTAATAGCTTTACAGGCTTTTAACAAATGTTTTATATACTGTTGTGGCAAGATAAGGGAAAAGAAAAAGAACTCAAAAAGTTTGTGTGCACAGAATTTCTTAGTTGTACTTCTCTAATCCTCCCATAAGTGGTATAAAGGAGAGTTAGAACCTATTGAACCAAGGTCTGTTTGCTCAGTCCAAACATTATTAATGATGTGAGCTCCAAAGAATTTGTTCTTTTCTCTCCTCTCTTAGTTTCTATATTTTGGACAACTTTTCAAAAAAAAGATCAAGTACTATCTCCTTTCAAAGTGCCTCTAATTGGGTTATTATTGGGAGCATAAAATACACACATTTGTTGTTATTGAACCTACCACAAACTGAGGCTAGCCAACGCTCAGAGTTCACTTCCACTGGCAGCAGATTGCTATTTTGCCCTGTTCAAATCTTTTTTATGTAAAGGAGTAAGATGCCTCCAGTGTCCATCATGATGGAGTTACATGACTGATCCCTTCTTGAACAAACTTTGCAAACCACGAGCATCCACATCTGAGCAGAAACCGAGATTAAATAAAGTTGCTTGCAGAACTTTTTTCTGCAGAATTTCTCAAAGTTCTTGTCCAAAAAATCTCCCTCCCATCCCACAGACATCCTGTACTGGGTCAATAGCTCACCACCCAGCCATATCTCAATCCACGCCAGGGACAGAGGGAACTTTTTGTTCCATTAGTGGCTCCTGTAAGCCAGAACTGCTATTAGTTGTGTGTGCCAGTGGCTCCCTGGCAGTGGCCACAACCTCCTTCATACAGTCCTGCCCAAACCAGCCATTTCTGGGGGTCATTCCTCTAAATCTCAATGGCTCTCCAAGATCTTCATTTATGCATCTTAGACAGGTGAGATTATCCAGCCCTTGGTACCAGGGCAACCAAGTGCTCTTCTCAGAGCTGCCCTGTGTCAGCCCATGACGGTGAGGGTCTCTGCCACTGCCTGGGAGAGAGGTTTGGAGGTAGAACTGGGCAAAATCCTTCAGATGAAGGAAAACAAAACAGGCAGTGGTAGTTTGGCTGGATGTGTACCGATTCTAGCAAATTGTTTCCATTGAAAAACATACATCCAGGGGGGGAAAAAAATAATTAATTTTTCTAAATCGGTCATATTGGTAATTTTAAAAATTACTTCACTATCTTTTTGAAACATTCTAATGTTTGAACAAAGTACAACATCTGGGTTAAACAACATCTTTTGTTTGACCTGAAGTGAAGACATTTGAATTCTGCAGTTAGTTTGGGTTTTTTTGTCCTGGCTGCTTAACTCAAAATCAAGACCTTTTTCTTCTGAATTTTCAGATCAGCTAAGCAAAATCTGAGTTGTGAATTATGTGAGATACTTGCATGAAAGACTTTCTCAATTATTTAGATGTTTTATTTTCATCAAAAGTTTCTATACCCAAAGGAAGGAAAAGTTGGGATTTACAGTTCATTCATGTCCCCAGGAACCAATATAGAGCTGTGAAAGCAAGCGTTCTCAGGTTATTTGTTCCTATTATATAGTCACCATTAACTCAGATGGTATTGTCAACTTCTGTTTGGGCTTAGCTTCAAAACTAATATTAAGCTGTGTTGCTGCGTAATTCTGTGGCTGTTTTCTTAGCCCTAATGCAGGCTAATAGGTCAACCTTGGCTTTTGGTAACTCATGAAATGGAAAAAAATCAGTTATAGGAGCTTTAGAATTCTTCCTAGACAGCACGCAGTAATTTTTGTTCCTGAGTCATACCGCAAAAGCTTTTTATAATATCTTGTGTTTGCTCTCAGAGCAAATGATCACACTTCTGTGCTCTTCCCCAGCCATCCAGAAAGGTATTTGAGATTCTCTGTGCAGTGAGGGATGAATGTGCTGCAGGGAACACTCTCACAGGCAGCACATGCTGGGGCTGCAAATCCTGAAGTGCGGGAGTACTATTTGCATCAACATATGCTGGGTCCAGGGCAGGAATGCCATTACATGCTTCATGCACTGTGGATGTAGGAATAGATTTTGTTAGCTTTACGGGTATACAACTGACATCAGGGATATGATTCAAAAAGCATCCAAAGAGCTTCCGCGTTCACAGCACAGGCTGCCAAGGGCAAGCAGAACCAACTGTTGTAACTGACCAAAGAAGAGGACCCAAGAGAGGACCTATCAAACAGATACATCCAAATTGTACCATGCTGTTACTATTAAAGTTTCTTTTTTAAATGTGACCCAGCTCGTAACCAGAAGTACTTGCCATCCCGTGGCATCTGGCTGGTACTAAAATGATGCAGTGGTGTCAAGTCTGACATGACTGCAGAAAGTGCCCACCTAACAGTGTTTGCAGTGTAGATTGTTGGTACAGGAACTCAAAGCACACTGCACATACTACATCTTTCTATAGCGTGCAAAGCAAAAAAGCACCACAGACTTTTCTGCTTCATTTTATGTTCAGAGACCTAAAATAGAAGCTAGATCTCACAAGTCCTTGTCCTTTATGGTAGCCACAAGAACATCTGTCCCAGACATTTCACCTCACTGGACACTTCTACACCAGAAATCTGACACAATGACTGAATAGCACCTTCTCATAGCTTTCCAAAAGCAACTGGGTGTAGATCTTAATTATTAGGAGCAGAGGACCTAAGTCTTGAGTAATTTTCTGTCCCCTTTAAATATGAATTGAGAAGATTAATTACTTTCAAAGAGAATATACATGCTAGCAAAACTGGTGAAGCACATCCTGTTGCTTTGGAAGGTATCAGCACGATGCTGCTCATTCAGTCTTTTCCTGGTGACCACTCTGGAAAAGGAGGAGTCACACAAAGGCAGGGAGATTCACTGCTCCTCGTGGTGCACACCACACAACAAATCTGGCAAACACCTGTCCCGAGGAGGAGGAATCAAAGCAGTGTCTTGCAGAGAACGATGAGCCAATGTTGCACATATTGAGCATTATCCAAATTCCAGACATGTCCGTGCTCCCCATTATCCTGCTGTTTGTGAACATTCACTCCAACGGGTGTTTCACAGGGTAATCGCCATCCTTCTTACCAGTAACTTGATCTGCAGGTCAGGAAGGGGGCTGACAGTGGAACCAGATTCCTCATCACTCAATATTTCCTATACTCCCACTTAAAAAAAAAAAAAAACAAAACAAAAGCAAAACCAAAAAGTCACTCATCTCATCTTGGAGCAGAAACAATGACTAGCAAATTTTCAAGGGGACAACTCGTGAACAATTCCAAGGCTGAAATCTGTTCATATCAACCATCTGTCTAATAACAGCTCCATGATACTCAAAGGGAAAACATGTAAAATCTGCGTCCCTATTTTGGCACCTCAGTAACACAGCTTGCTTTTCAGAAGCACTCAATATCCAACAGCCCTCATGGAAGTCAACATGGGCAGGAGATAGCAACACTGGTTTGGACAGATAATAAGCATGGGAAAGAGGTGACCTTTGCTACATCTGCCTTCACATAGCTGAACACTGATTTGCTCCCTCACATCCACACCATAGGAAAGGCAGAGCCAGCAGGAAGGAAACAGCCAGGACACAGCATCCTAAAAAAATCCCTCAAGATTACTCTGACATATTCCTGGGGGCAAAGGTAGCTGCAGAGACCTAAGGTGTGCATAAAACTTCCTCATTTCCCCACAGCTGGAGTTTGTTATCAGCTTTGTATATCTGTATTGCTCTAAACTTTGCATTTAACAGACATATTTCTAGTAAACGTTTCTAAATTTATAGCATTTATATGCTGAATATGGGCAGCCTGCAGCTACATGTGCTGTAGAAGCAGATCTTGCAAGCCTGACTCATAGCAATAACAGCTTCGGTATCAGCTTCTTAATTATGATGGAAATTACTGGAGCAAATTACCATAAAGGTTTAGGAACATTCAGTCCATTCTGACCCTTCCAGGTCTGTTGCAATATGTATTTGCTTTTTCTTCATAAATGTTAAAATGCCTTCCTTTTTTTTACCAGCCTTCTCCTTCTCTTGGGAACATGGAAGGAAACTTCTTTTCACCATGGCATGGTACCAAGACGACAGGTGGCTTCATGCGTAAACAATGATAATTGGGAAAGAGGTGATAGAAATTCCACCCTGCACACTTCCAAGTCTAGCACACAAGTTCTCCACAGTGTATGAGGTTGCTTGAGGCATAAAAGGGTTATCCACTCCACTAAATCCTAACTAAAAGTAATTGACAGGTCTTCAACCCACCTATGGGCCTTCATCCACGCCAACTTTGGAGCAGTTACTCCACAAATCCAGGGTCACATACCCACACTTAGAAGAAAAAAGTGAGAACTCCACTATCTGAAGAAACCAATCCTTTGCACCAATGTAGCCTTTACAGCCTGACCAAGGGAGGCAAAGCCTTACACTGATGTACGTGTTTGCAACTGATAACTTTTGGGAAAGATAACAGCCTG
The DNA here is from genome assembly GCA_013400875.1 of Anhinga rufa. Taxonomy (NCBI): domain Eukaryota; kingdom Metazoa; phylum Chordata; class Aves; order Suliformes; family Anhingidae; genus Anhinga; species Anhinga rufa. The sequence goes on from VZTV01124309.1 coordinate 6,147, forward strand.
CATAATCCATAGCAATTCTCTGGGAAAGAACTAAAGCACTATCAGTTTAATGTAATGTCTTTGTTTCTGCAAATGGAGTTTTTAAAGGGTCTGAGTGTTGAAAATTGTCTTTTTGCCACTTTCAGAGAACTGACATTGCAAGATAAGTCAGAACAAATTCAAGGCATTAGTCCATTTTCAGCAGGGAATTCCTTCAGGTTGGATTAACCAAGATTTACTCAGTTTGCTTATGTTCTGTGTCCTTGTGTTGGCTTTGTACAAGTTCCAGTGAGCTCCACTGGAATTAATGTGCTGATAGGGTCATGCCAGGGGAGCCTCATCTGAGATGAACCAGATTTCCACTGGCACTTACTGGATCTTAATAGCGCATTTGAATATGCATGTACTTACATATGTAGGCTGAGAGAGGGGGGCTGTAGGACCAGCAAACTGGCCTTCAGCTTTTCACGTGATCTTGTATAGCATGATCAGTCACCATGGCTTTTTTTGCCCCAGAAACAAGCACTTCCCCCTGTGTTCTCATACCTCTGTGGATTCAGAACAGAGTGTTCCTTCCCATGCTCCGACCAGGAGGACAACAAAGGGCTGGCCCCGAAGGGTGATAATGAAAATGCCTTGGTAATGAACCCATCTGGTGATGTTCTCATTGGCCTGGCTTTCAGTGCCAAGAAACTCAGCAGGGGTCACCCACTCTTTAAAGCAAACATATGTACAATACGTACGGATTTTACTTTCCTTGCAATTTCCACCCCACCCCCCATTGCTAATGTTTTAAATACTTTCCCTGAAAATACTTCTCTGCAGGAACGGCTGCTAAGCAGATCTCCAACTTTGCTGCTATGCAATCTAGTGGGCTAACCTCTTCAAGGGAAGAGTGCCCCAAATTAAGCCAAGAATTTTGCATGACAGGGCCCACGCTTCTGAACCAACACAAGTTAATGGATATCAAGGCAACCCCCACACTGCTAACCTATAAAGGCCAGGATCTGCTTTCCGGCACTGGGGCTGAGTGACATGGCACCACCCATGTCCACAGAGATAGATGTTCCTCCTTACCAAAAGAGTGGATCTTGGCAATACTGCCTATTGAAAACAGTCTTTGGCCATGCTATCTCCAGACATGCCTGGACATTATCTAGCAGAGCAATAACCGGCCCAGGCCATAAGCTTGCCACCAGGGTGCTAACACTGAAACAGTCAGTCGTGTGGCAGCCCTCAAGCTTGGGCCCTGTTCAGCTCACTAGCATCCCAGGACATCAGCTAGCCCAGCCATCTCCTGCAGGACAAGCTCCCGGCACCCAGAGCATGGAAGTGAGGCACCAGCGCCTTCATCCACACCCAAACGCTGCTGCCTAAGTCCATCCTCCATAGGCAAAGCACTGGCTCTTGTCACCTCCTAACAGACATAACCACAACTGGCGAGCCAACAGAGCGTAAGGTCTGAAAGGGGAAGGAGCCCACCATCACCTGTGCCAGGGCACAGACACTGAACCAAGCCTACGGCTGGAGAATTTTAAGGAAGTGTCCAGCAAATAAAAGTAATGGGACAAGCAGCACCTTCGGCCCCACTGGCCAGGAGGTCTCCCATAGCTCAAAAGTGCCCTCCTCTGGCTGATTTTGACAGACTCATCTGTAATTACTGGGATCACCCTTTCTGTGGGAAGGAATGATTAAAAATTAGCTGCAATGTGATCACTGAAGAGCAAATTATCCTGAAGGAGGAGATTTTTCAAAATGGTATGAGACATGGGCCAGCTGCATCATGGGTCCCATCAGTCAGCGTGCAGGAAGCAGCTCAGACCTGCAGGGAACAGCTACCCTCTGATGAAGTCCTCAGCCAGGGATTTCAGTTCAGGTGAGCTTGTGGTTCTGAAGCCTCATGTTTTACAGCTCTCAACATAGGTACTGAGAAAACTTAGGTTTCAGAACTGAGTTCTGAATTACAGAACACAATCTTCTGGCTCACAAATTTCCATACTGCTAAGTCATCTTTGGACTTTTGTCTCCAAGCAGTTATATCCCAGATGACTATTTTAGGAGAAGGCAAATCATGCCCTAGAAATGCCTGCTTTCTCTTTGCTGACTGTAATGACAGTCTAGACAGTGAGCACAGATGGAGATCTCTGTATTTGGTCAGGTGAATCACACCCCCACAGACTCCAAGTTTCAAAACTTCACCCTTCATCCAAGCTTAAAAGTTGCTTTACTGGCTAAAATTGTTCATGATGTAAACTATCCACAGATATCTTAGGAATCTCTGACTTGCCTATCTGTCACTGCATGTGTATTCCACCTAGGTATGTCATAGCATTTTTTTTTTTAAATTTAATTTTAATATCATGGAGAAGTCCCCTACTTTCCTTAGAAGATAATTCCACAGACTAGTAAATCTTGGATTTATTCTTTCTCATCCTCCCTTATGGTATATGTTGGGTATTTCCTAGAGATTTGTGTTTGCATTTAAGGATATTTGATATATAATCAACATTTATGCTTATATACCTTACCACTTTTTATCTAAATAAATGCATTTGTTTAAATAAGGCAATCTAGACTCTCATTACTCAGTTCAGTCTTCTTGTGCCGTATTTTTCAGCTGAGCCTCCTTGATTACCTGATGTCAGTAAGGAGCTGACCAGAACTACAACTTATAAGACACTCTCCATATATTTAAGAATGTTCACAACAGTTTAAGGAAAGCAGAATAAAAACACAGTTTTGTAAACCAATGGAAGTATATGTGCAAGCAAACCTTAGGCAGCTCTCAACAGGCTTCTTTACATGTTATTAACCTGATCTGCATGATACTTAGACAAACACATCACTAATTGCTTTTCTACCAAAACAGCAGTCAATGGAAAAGGACGTATTTTCAGAAATGAACCAATGAAAGACAACTAACAGTGACAATGAGACAGTAAGGTGAGGTTCACAGGGCAGAGGTTCATTGTGGAAAGCCCTAGGATGCTCTTACAGTGTTTCTATAACACTATTATGATTTGAAAGGATGCCCTATGTCGTAACATAGGAGTAGGGGTAACACCACCTTTTTCCAGGGTGTATTCTTGCCAGCATGAGTTAAGGCTGAGTTGCCCAATGCTCCTCTGTATTTAGCCCTTATCACACGTTTGGCATTTGCCTTCTGAAGACTCCCTCCAGTTTGACAACAGCATTCGCATCACCATCATTCTGGCTAAAAAGACCTTCCAAAATATATTGATTGCAGATTTTTTTCCCCTGATAATTTGCCACTCCGTGTGGCAGGGAGTAGTCCTGTTTTCAGTTAGTAGGTCTGTCTGGCATGACATGCAAACCACCAAAGATGTTTGCTTCAATTCCCAGCAGTCAGGACAGAGTGTATTTGAACTTCTTGGAACATGCGAGACTTTGGGGTTTCTTGCATGTAATGGTAAGTGAGCTTCCTCGCTTTGATTTCTGCACCAAGTCATGGGTGACAGAAATACTCTTCATTTTTCACTTACTTAGGTAGCTCCACTCTTAGATATAATTGCATAAGTCTATTTGGCCGACTCAGACAGACACTTTGTTCTGTTAACGTCTCTGTCCACACCCGTCCTCATAAGTTTGTGACTTGGCTTTGACTTTTCTAAACAGACCATTAAGGATTTATTAAATCTAGTCTCTCAATAAAAAAAATATATATGGTATTATAAAAATCAACTGCCTGGCTTCATTTTTTTCCAGTTTGGTGATATTAGAGCTACATCACCCAGTCCACTGTCCCTTACAGTCCAAAGGCTGTCTGGGTGTAACTGATGCTACCACTTGGCTCAGGGTCTCTGTTACCGCTGGCTACTGCAGGGGAGGATGCAAGCCAATTATAGTCTAGAAACATCAAGTCTTCTTGACTTACTATTAACACTGGAAGCTTTATTATTATGAAAGCTTTTTAATACAGCACTGCCAAAAAGCCAAGAATGGAGCTCTTTGGGCATTATACATCCACAGGGAGGTAGACAGTCACTGCCTAGCTTGTAATTTTAAATAAATAAACAAACAAACAA
>VZTV01124325.1:0-12374 GCA_013400875.1 Anhinga rufa
TTTTTTTTTTTAGTTACTTTGAGTAAGATCAAGAGAATAGAGAGGGTGCAGCGAATGATAGTGGTGTTCTCAGTTTTCTTATGCGCCCTCATTCTACATCTGCTATCACTGTGACTGTAGGTGGCTTCTGTCTTCCATCCACATGAATTGCAGAATTACAGACAGGATCAGGAAGAAGAAAAACAAACTAAGTGGCGTATTGGATATTATGTATGTTAACGTTGGATCAGATTAGGGACTAGCCAAGTTTTCTTGCTGGCCTGGTAATATATTGGTGTATCTTGGTAAACGTGTATGTTTGCTAACATAGTCCTCAAAAGTGTTTCCATCTCTTTATTGTTTAAATTTCTGTCATTAGCAATTTTGTTTAAATCATTTCGTGTTCTTAAAGTAAACTATTTCCAATGTCCTACAATGGTAATAGGATAGTTATCTTTGAAGTCCTTCTGAAAGTACAACCCTGTTTGAGCAGAGTGTACAAACAGCTTTAAACTTCTGTTCTAGAACTGCTGTATTTCCAGCTGCTACAATGGGAATTGAAACAGTATTCAAATCCAGTGTCTGTATTGATGTGTTTTCAGGTGCAGGCCCAAGTGCAGTCAACAGATGATCTTGATAATCAGACAGTAAAGAGAACTCGTCAGTAAGTATTTAGTTTGGAAAACTTCAGTTTGGTTGCTTGTATGGTTCTCATTTTAGTTCTGGCTTCCTGGCTATGATAATTGAATGGGTTTGTTTTTTGTTGTTTTTTTTTTCCCCTGTAGGCATATCAACTGAGTGACAGTGATCCTCCCCCTATTCTCAGTTATTTCTTAAATTATCTTTTATTTTAGCTAGGAGGAGTTTGCATAAGATGCTTGCAGGAATGAGGGGGAAGGTGGTAGCTTCAGAGGATCAGACTAATCTCTACCACTCATGAATACTGCATAGACTGGAAGAAAAATTAAAATGTTAATGTTCTCCTGAGCTCTTGATGTAATTTCCATTTTATTTAATACACATATAAGTCTATGAAGCAGTTTGGAGATAAGCGAGGCAGGTCACAAGGTGGATGCTCAGCTCTCCCCCGCCATGCATTCTTCCCATGTCATTCTGTGCCTGCTAGCTCTTTGCAACTTGTTTGTTGGTAACACAACAGGCTGAGGTAAGCAGTGTATGCCACAGACCTGCAGTCTGTCACCACTTTGGTTTGCTGTGAGGACCATTTTGGCCCCATCTGTGGCAAGGAAACTGGATGTTTTAAAGAAGTAAACATTTCAGTCAGTGCTGTAGTTCTGGTACACTTTGCCAGCATGTGATCTAGCGCTCACCTGAATAGGTTTAGGTAATGTAAAAGATAAAAGAATCAATGGCCAAGCTTCTTGTAGATTGTTTGATACATGCAGTCTTCTTACTGGCCTGTATTCTGAAAGCTTGTACATTCTTTACTAGCCAATGTTTTGGACACACATTTAAAGATACTCTGACTGAAATTTCTGCAACGATTTTGTAAGCAATTTCTGTGTTTTCAAACTAGATGGCGAACTTCTACCACGAGTGGAGGGATTCTGACTGTATCCATTGACAACCCAGGAGCAATCATATCCCCAATGTGAGTTTTAAAAAAAGTTCTGAAATTCTTAACATAGCTGAAATTGCTTTTCTGAGCCATTTAGCAAGTTCCTTGCAGATAATATTCAAACACTACTCAGAAAAGGGCCAGATTTAAAAGTCTTCACAAGAAGCTTGGGGTCATCTGAAATACTATCACAGCTGGATTTCTCAAGGCATCTCCCAGTTAGGAACTTGATGTGGTATATGGAGTTGAAGAGTGGCAGGCTGGTAGATTTTCACTTTGCCTGCCTCTTTCAAATCAGACCATATTGCAGCTGTTTTCCTCCCCTATCTGAATGAAAATTAATGAGCATCTAGCTGATGAGTGATGGTAACAGTTCCTCCCTGATTCATAAAGATACTGCTAGAGTTGTGCTTAAAGAAAGCACTTCTGTATTTGTGTTTGGGAAGTTGATGGTGCTGTTGTTTCATGAGGTGTTTTATTTTAAAAATCTCTTGAGTAGCTTTTTTCATTAGTAGCACTTTATCTGTAAGGAATACCCTACCGATTTTATTTTTTTTTAATGGGAATAATTAACTGCAAATTATGCATTTGTCAATAGGACTGAGAGATAAAAGATAAGATTGCTTCCTATCAGGACACTTGCTGCCTGATAACAATAATAAACATTACCCTTTTATAGTTCTGCCTGACTTTTACCTTGTTGAATTTGTGCCCTCCAGCTACTCAGCCAGTCCGATCAAATGGCTTGATGAAAAATTTATACCTCTATCGGCATTAAGGCTTTACTGCATAAAACACATATTCACTGTGTCCTCTGTAACATTCTTCTTTCATAGTTCCCAGAAATTACGATTGACTTGTACTCCTGTGCCACCATTTCTGATGAAGAGGGACCAATCTGAAGAGAAGAAGATTCCCAAAGGGGTTCCATTGCAGTTTGATATTAATAGTGTTGGAAAACAGGTAAATGCAGTTTCTATCCTTAACTGCAGAAGTAGTTTCAAGACAGATAAAAGCGAGTGATCCAGGCACTTTCTTCCTAGACTCACTAGTGAGGGAAAGAGGAAACTAGTGACTACTTCTTGTTTCCACTAACTTGCTACGTAACTTCAAGCAAGTAACTAAACTGACTGTTCCTGTTCTTCTAGTTCATGTCTTGCATGCCCACATGCTTAAATGGGATTTAAATTGTTGAGTATTTTGTGAAAGACTTCTGGTGTTCCTGCTGTGCTTGAATTAACAAGTGTGTGTAATTCAGGGATGAGCTGCTTTCAGTTGAGTAACCTGCATGGAACCCTGACAACTGGATTTATAATGCAACTTTTGCTATGCAGCCGGGAAAAAAAAAATCAAATGTTATGAAAAATTGCTCATCTTTGAAGCCTTTACATCACAAATTTCATGAAGATGAATGACATGGTGCAGTAATCTTAGTGCTGTCATTGAAGGATGGCAGAGTTGGATGCTGTTCTAGTAATCAGCTCCTTATTGCCAGCTGTAGAAGACTACCTGGGAACAGTGTGTTGGTCTGGATTTGTTCCTTCCATGAATAAGCAGTACGTCAAAAATGGTCTACTACTGTACTGTAAAAGTAATTTAACTTTTGGACTCCAGTCTACTGCCTCAACGGGATGGACTGGAAAGCAACCTGCATTAACACAGTTAATGCTGCATTTGTTGAAGTTGCATAGAATCTGTGTGGGGAAATGACTGTAGTGAAAGTTCCCTTTTTCAGTCTGTCTGTCCTCCGTTTAACTTGGGATATTTTAAGTAGACTTTCAGTCTTGACATTGCGTACCATGTGTTCTTAATGAATTCTAAGAAATGCTAGCTCTTGATGGATAGTCCAATCTGATTTTTAAATGGTGTGGGAAATGATGAAATCAAATTACACCTTTCTTTTTTTAATCATCTAAGTGAGGCAATTAAGTTAAGTGGTGATAACAGAATGAGGAAAAAATTATTCTTGTTAGGTTAATTTAATCAAAGTAATGGAGACATATTTTACATTTGTGGTGAAATGACTTTATTTTTCAGACAGGAATGACGTTGAACGAACGTTTTGGGATCCTGAAGGAGCAAAGAACAGCACTGTCTCAGAACAAAGGAAGCCGTTTTGTAACAGTGGGCTAACCTGACAGATGGACTTGAGCACTGATTCCACCTACCTAAGAAACTGAGATAAAAGTGGGCAGAAGAATACAGCATACATCACTGAAATTCTCCAGACTTCTTGCTAAGACGGTGGCAGAGCTATCTATCTGTATTACATGTACTTTGATTGGTAAAAGACATGGTGCCCTGAGGGAGGGGAAAAGTGGGGAAACTGATCTGCTGGAGTGGCACAATCACCCAGTTGGAAAAGATTCTATTGCCCAGCTGATGACAAACACTGATTTTGGTTCATCTTGCAACCAAAACACAAACACAGATTTTAAAAGTTGCTTTTTTTGTCTAGGAGTGCTCAGTATCTGTTCTTTGACCCCTTTGTTATGGTAAAGATTGTGTAAGTGTTTCACTACAAACCCCATTTTAGGGTTTTTTAGGGACTGCCTATGAACTTTCCTTTGGACTGCAGTTTGGCACAGAGCCTCAGTCCATGAATACTTTGGTAGTGATGTAGCGGAATTTTTCATGGGAGCATTGGTTGTACTTCTTTGTGCTTTTGAAGTTCAATTTTTTTCCTTTCTTGAAAACTAAATGTTTTGCATCCTCACTTTCAGAAATAAAGTTGTTAGCTGAGACCCAAAATATGTAATTGGGAAGGAGACTATTCTACTCTTATCCTTAAAAGTGGTCCAGATCATATTGGAGGAATACTGCCCGGGTAGTATGAGAGTAATTTATATTAGAAATAGCTCAAGTTCTTCATCCTCCTCTGTAAATGGAGTATGTCTGTCTCCTATTTTTTCTTAAACTTCTGCTTTCTATTTCTTTGTAAGTTGTTTTTTTTTTCACAAACTTAATGCAATAACTTCACATTTTTGAATAATTTCATAGGAATAAATACAACAGTTCACAAGAAAGTCAGTGGTATGGTAGAGTTCCTTACCCTCCCAGACATAGGATTCTCATCTTGCATACCTTGCCCCAGAGGGTTTTCTCTGGCTCTTACAAATAGCCAGAGGCAAGCAATGTAATGGCACTTGTTTGTATATACCAAAGAGAGGTAAGATGTGAAGCTGATCAGAAGTGGTCAGACATCTTGAAATTAGCTGAAACTGGGGAACTTTGCTGGAAAAAAGCCCCCAGTTTGCCCGCATGTGCAAGGCATTAAGCAGGAGCATGTAGTCACTTGCTTTAAGCTTAGCTTTGTGCATCAGAAGCTGCAGGATGGAAACAACTGGGGCATCCTCAATGTAAATTTGTATGATCCCTAAAACTGAGGCACCTGCTCAGAATTGCTTCCAGACCAGGAACTGATGAATTTAACACTGTTCTATAGCAATGAGATTTAGATACAGTCAGGTAAAAGAATGATTGGCTTGCTGCATCCAGAAATGTTTATGGTGTTTGAAGTGGGTTTCATTCCTTTTATTGTTCTTGAAGATTTTACATTTGACTTCCTACAGAGTTGGTTTCCTTGCATTTTTATCTCAAATTCCAAGTTAGCTAGCATTTACAGGGAACTTCAATGTTGAAGAGCATTTGACAGTAGAAGGGCTTTTGTTTGTATAGCAGTTTTAAAGTCAGAGTGCATCCTGATGCTATATAGTACTTAAACCCTTATTTTTAATGTTGAAAAATATACCTTAGCAGAAGAAAACTAAACGTAATGGTGTTAAGGTCTTTTTCTTAACTACTAGTAGGAAATTTTTTTTTTTTAAATGTCCCACTGTTAGAATTTGGGTAGATAAAGTGTTGTCAGTCATCCTGTTTCAGTGTATACATTTTCCATGTGCCAGGATGCAACAAAAAAATTCTTTTGCATCAACATAGATGCAAAACATTGATGCAATGCATCAAAAAATGCTAGTTTGTATTTAATGAGAAGATGCTTTACACTGTACCTTTTGGTATTTTTTGGAGAAGTTATTACATTTGATCTATTCTGAAGCTGTTAATTTTTTTTTTAAATAAAAAGTTACAGGTTTCATACTGTCTTGTTCCTATTATAACCACCTGGGCAATATATTGGTTATATGAATTTTCTGATATCCTTCAAGGGGTTCTTAATGATTAAATTCTTATTAAATGGTCTGAAGAACATACCAAAAAGCAGCCTAATTTAAAGAGGGCTTGCATTCATTGCCCAGCTTAATATCCTGAAAATTAAGCACTTCTTGGAGTGGCACTGTATAAGCTCACTTGCGTTTAAATGTGTCAGCTCTTAACGTATTTTTCAGTAGCACCATCTAATTTAGTGGTTTGGTGTGATTATAGTACCAGATCACTTAATCTGTCGGCCCAAGCACTGGTTTTCGTGTTGCTGTGACATGTCTTGCTAGCTTAAAGTCGCTGTAATCTAAACCTTGTATTACAGGATCAGCGTGAACATCCAGATAAACGACCGCAGTTGTTTTCCAGTGCGATGCTGGCAGGAGGCTTGCCTAAGTGGTGGCGGTGCTGCTGTTTGCGGCGCAGGAAAGAAATACCGCCTGTAAATGTATTTGATAAGGTGTTGAGTATGGTGAGTGCCTCAGCACCTGGCTATCTGCAGTCTTTGTTCTTTGTTAGCAGCTCGAGTCTGTACGGCTGCCAGCTTCAGGCAGTGCCAGCTTCAGGCAGTGTTCGGACACGCAACAGTCCCAGCGCAAGCAGCTGATCCGCGCTTTCCTGGAGCACTGCTGGCCCTTATCCGGGCGTTGCGAAGAGTGCCGCCTTTAAGGATTGATGACATCAACGAAAAAAAACATGAAGCGGTACTCTTCCCATCTAGCTCAGATATGCGCGTTTTCTCCTTTGTTTGCTGCTGGAAGGGGCCCGAGGACGCGCCCGGCGGGGATGGCGGTGCTCGCCCGAAGGAAGGCTCTGCCGAGCCCCCGTGCGGCGTCCCAGCCAGGCGGCGAACCAGAACTTTGCTGAACTTCAGAAGGCGTACGGGCACTACAGCCGCTGTCAAGGGGAGGCGAGCACCCTCGCACGCCAGGTTACCTCAGGCGAGTGGAAAAACCAGCCCCGAAAAGGGGATGTTTCGGGGTTTTCGGTTTTTGTAAGGAAGCGGTTTACACCTCGCCGTGCCCGCCGGCGGGCGGCCGCGCAAGCGCACTCCGCCTCCTGTCAAGGCTGGCGCCTGCGCCCTCCCTGCCGGTCCCCGGTCTCCCCCGCGCATGCGCAGTGGCGCGCGAAGCCGGAGCAGCGGCGGCGGCGGGGGGGAAATGGCGGCCGCGGTGCTGGCGGCGCCGGAGGGCGGCTCTGCCGTGATGCCGGCGGGGAACGCGGCGGCTTGTTCTCCGCCACCTGGTCCTTCAGGCCCGGGTTCATGGAGCCGCTCCTTAGACCGAGCCTTAGAAGAAGCGGCGGCCAGCGGTACCCTCAGCTTGAGCGGCAGGAAGCTTCGTGACTATCCGCGGGCCAGCGCCGCCAACCACGATCTCAGCGACACCACCCAGGCCGGTGAGGGACGCGGCGTTGAGGGGTGGGGGGGGTGGAAACGCCTCGTCCTGCCCTCGCAAGCCCCTCAGGGCTTGGGGGGGACAGCCAGCCCCCCGGTAAGAGTGAGGCTGAGGTGATCAAATTGCTGTCTCTTCGGTAAATTGAAGCTGGATGCATGAGAAGAAATTTCCTCAGTGGATGCGTGGTCCCCCGTCCGTTTCTCTTGAAGAATATATTTGTGGGTGTGGAGGGGGGGTTTCTCCTCACCGGCGGCGATGCTTGGCATATTTCTCCTCTTGGGCCGTTTCTCCTTCACGCTTTTGCCTCCGCCCTTCCTCTCCCCGGCTGAGAGGCAGGATGGAGGAGCTGTTGCAGGGTACTCCTTCCTCTGCCCGTCCCGGGTCTGGCCGAAGAGGTCTCTCGATTTGTTGGGCTTTTTTTTCCTTTGTCGTCTCCACTATAGAGGTGTTTCCCTTGTTGGAGGCTGTTTTAAAAAGAGTTACGAGGCATTTCTCAGTACTGCTGCTCACTGATGTGGTTTTAGCCAGACATGTTCTTGCTCTGATGTATGTATATGTGAGTGTGGGTGTGTATATACACATACACACGAACCCTCGCCATCTCTCATCTTGTGCTGTTGACAGGGGAAATCAACTTTCCAAGAAGGGCTGTCAGGTGTGCATGCGCTAAAGACAACTATTTCTTGTGCTCTTAGGCTTCTATTATTGCCATTTCTGACAGCCATAAGCAAGATATGAAAGGTATTATGAACAGAATCATGCTCCTTTTCTTTTTTCTCTTGTACCATATGGATAAAAATATTGAGAATTTTAAAGAAATACTTTACAAGGTACGGTAAGCAATAGGGCTGGTTTTTTTCCTCTGTTCCTCAAGTATATTCATAGGAGTAGACTAAAAAGTTATACTTTCCCTGTAATCACCTTGATCATAAGCAAAAACACACTTGCAGAGTATGTTTACATATTACTGTGTTGAATAGAGATGAGACTAATGATGAGAGTTTGTGCAGGGTTTTTTACTGCATTATATAGAGCTGATATAGTTTGTTTTGACCATCTAGTTGTATAAGTGAAGTAAAAGTCATTTATGACCGTCTAGTTGTACAAGTGAAGTAAAAGTAGTTTTAAAAGGTCATGCCATTCGTTTGTAGCTTTGATTACTTCCTATTCAGTCATTTAGATTTTTCTCATGTTTTGGGTTGAGTTGTAGCCTACAAATAAACTACCTTAGAAATAAACTCCAAGCACCTCTTTTTGAAAGTTACCATGTTTGTTAGTGTGTTGATACGCTGTCAGTTAAGTAACTCAAAATGGAGCCTCCTTTAAAATTGTCTGACTTCATACTCTGTCCTGTAACATCCTATTTACGCAAAAGTCTGTTACTAATCAAAAAAAAAACCCCAAACCCCAAAAAAAAACCAAATAAAACCCACCCACCACCCAACCAAACCTTGAGACAGATGTGGTTTGTTTGAACACATCTATAAATAGAAAATACTTCTTGTTAATGTATAAAAATCTTTTGTTCAAAGGGTTTTCTACAAGTGCAGTTGCACAATGAATGTGTAGTGTGCATATGTGTTTGTGAGGGATTTGAGCTTTTTGTTTATAATACTATTCATTTACTGTACTTCTAAACAATTTGTGGGAATTCTTGTTTCCACCAAGGTTCCCATCTATTGTGATGAATATTTGCATTGTAGTTGTGCAAGAAGCATTAAATGCTAATAAGCGGCAGTGCATACCATACACTTTTGTGCATTCATCATCACAATGAACCTTAGAAAAAAGCTAGAACTGTTGTTAGGTTGTAAGAAGCAAAGCTTATTGGGAGGACATATTCTGTTTAAATTCTCTGTTTTGAAGGCTGCTGTGAATAACTTCATGTTGTGCCTTTCTTTAGCGTGGTCTGTTCTATGACTTTTTTGTTTTGAATAAGGCTGGGCAGTGGAGAAAAATCCACGCAAGTGTTTCTGACCCTTCGTTTTCAGTTGAGTGCTCAGCTATGAATTTAATCCACTTCTTTCCCCATGTCAATGTCTGTCTTGTGTAGCTTCCAATTCTTTTGTATGGGAGTAGCCACAAATAATATGGTATAATGTATACGCATGTTAGGTGTTGTACACACTTTAAATAACCCTCTAAACTATAGGCTCCAAGTGCCTTCCTGCATGCTGTGCCACAGAGACTCAGAGCACATCAGGTGGGGCATGTGTGTGGAGTTTCATAAAAATCATTGGAATTGCTCCCAAACTGTGAAACTGAAGACAAAACAATGTATATGCAAATCTTATGCCTTTTTATGTGCCAGAATAGACACCTCTCTAGTGTGGATCATGTTATACTGGTATAGCTCACTCCCATTCTTGTAGTAACAAAAGTAATAGCACGTCCCTGACACTGCATCGATGCTAAAGACGTGGGAATGAATCACATCCCTCACTAATGTAACTACACTGCTAGAAACCCAGCATCTAGCATAGCCTTAAGCCTTAACAGAATCACTGGCCTTGCCTGGGAGCTGTTGTTAACACAGGTGAATCAGCACAGCGGGTCAGTAGGAATGGGGTGTTAGAGATTAGGTGCCTGTTCAAGTTTAGCTGGGTACTCTGTGCAGATCTTGAGGTTGATCATGGGTGAGGGGAGAATCCCTTTAGGTAGATGTCAGTCATAAGGGACATTTTCAAACATGAAATTAATGGGAAAATCACATTTCTTCGGATCTTTTATGAGTTCAGAGGTGACAGTAATACTAACCCTAGTGCTCAAGCTGTAATAGCTTCTAGGTACCATTCTTAACTGCTCACTAAACAACCATCAGAGCAGAGTTTCTGGCAGGTGTAACTTAACTTTGGAAAAATATTTGATAAACAGATCACAGAATCATAGGATATCTCAAGTTGGAAGGGGCCCGTAAGGATCATCAAGTCCAACTCCCTACTCCTTGCAGGACTACCTAAAACTAAACTGTATCACCAGATCAGGTTTGCTGTTTTTTTTTTTTTATTCTGGAAGTTAATATAATATTGCTGTTAGGCATCAGTGGAAAAATTAAGTTCCTCATTAATCACTTGCCTCAGTCACTAAACTTTTCACTGGGAAGTGGATTCTCTATTAATGTCAGAGCCTCAGCTGCTTCTGGGCACTGCTGTCTTCCAGATGGTGGAGACCCACAGAAGGCTTTTTAAACCAAGGTCAGTGCTCAAAGTTTTTCTCAGAACTGAGCAGGTAACTTCAGGCATTGAAGTAATAGTGAGTTTCTGGTTGTTTTGCACTTTGACTGGAATTAATATCACGTAATATAAAATCAAATTGAAGATTGGGCAGTCTATGCTTGAGAGCTTTGGTATGGATTAGTGGGAAGGTAGCTCCCCACAGTACATGATGCAGTAGTTCATCAGACGTTCTTGTATATGTGGGATGGCTCATGTACAAGAAATGTAGTGTAATAATAACTTAGATACAGAAAGAGGGGGAAACAGCTGTTCTTTATGCTCATCCCTTACAACTTAATTGGAATTTTAGGAAGTGACTCAAGCTTACAAAGCTTATTGATGATAAAGAATGAGCAAGCTTCTTTATTAACAAAGCAAGGATGTGCTTCTCTTTTTCTTTAATACTCTTTCATTGAACTTGCATTATCTATCCCCATTTTATCTGGGCTGAATTACAACCCATTTGCTCATTCCACTCTTGTTCTCAACCAGGGAATAGGAAAAGGAAGAACCAGAAACCATCTGAGTTAAATACGAAAAGAAGCACAGTGGTATTTTGCTAGTGTTAATGTAGACTCTGATGTCATTATTTGACAGCTTTCCCAGTGGCCTAAAGCATACATTGAGCAGAAAAGTTATTTGTCAAACCCTCCATGACAGCTGTAATTACCTAAACCACTCACTGTCTCCATTTTTAAAGGAGAAGATGGGAATATCTGGGTTTATACAGTAAAAGAAATGGCTGTTGTATGGAAATCAGCTAGTAAGATAATTGCATGCAGAGTACTATGTCTTGTTTCTGGAATATATTAATAGTGAAAAGGGTAGTAAGACTCTGAAAAGGAAGAAAAAAATTGTCTGCCACTACCTTTTGAATGACCTTGCCAATAAGGTATCTCTGTAGTTTTGTTCTTAGCAGTGCTCCATAGAAGCAGTAAAACCTGACCATAGTGTCAATAAAACTTCTATATGTTAAGTGCTTGTATGCATTTAGAAGGATTACAGTGACTATTATGAGTGTTCTGCAGTAAGAGGTCTCACTGGTATTTTTCTTTGCTGCCAGAAATTTAGTTGAGACTACCTGCTGAAATGCAAAACAGCTTGGGAAGTACAGTATGCCTCATACAGCAGTGGCCGTATTTTCCAAACATTTGTTCTTAAAGCCACAACAGCAGGATCCAAATGATCCTAAAATTAAATAATTACAGTAACCCAAAGAGGTTTGGTTTGTTTTTTTCAAGTGTCTTGAATGTAATTTTATTATGATCTTTAAGATAATTCAGAAGGAAATGGGATTGTTCTTTGTTCAAGTTGCAGGCTATTTGTCAGAAGAGTTTACAATGTTGGTACTTAGATTATCTGAAGTTTCAGTATTAAAAATCTAAAGCTAACATTTCAATAGGGTCGTTCAGAGTCTTGTGCTTACATTTATATACTTGCCTCTACCCTTATCAAAACCCAAAGAGAAATACACTGTCTAGAGGTTCCAGTAGCTGTAGGGGCGAGGAGGAGGGAGGATGACAATCCTTCCCCAGACTTTAGACAGTAATCTAGTTCTGTCTTCAGTTCATTCAGTTCCATTTTTTGGTCTTACCTCCTACTTGTGTCAGTCCCTTTATAATTTGACTATTGCTCCCTCTTATTTTCTTGCTTGTTATGTTTCTGTTGTCAGAAAGTCTGGATCTCGTGTTCTGTGCATAAATACTGGCAATTCTTAGTCTAATGGCATTCTCTGAGGCTGGGGCTTTGGTAAATTGGTAAATTGGAGTCAGTTCTCGTCTTTTTTTGTTGCCCTCAAAATGTGAACAGCAGTTGACTGCTGTAGTTTATAGTTCGTTTTTGTTGAATGGGTTGTGTTGGGTCTTGATGGAGAGCTGAGGCCTGCAATAATGCTCAAAGGTTCTTGGCGCACAGGCAGGCTTTTTGCCTAATGTTATAGCAACTGGGAAAGTGAAGTCTAAGCTTGTAATTTCTAACCCTTGTTGCAATGAAAGTAATATGTGACATTTGGAACATTTTGCATGGACATTTGCCTTTGTTTAGCAA
>VZTV01124340.1:0-11437 GCA_013400875.1 Anhinga rufa
CCCAGCCATCATTTTAAGAAGGGTCGAGTATGCATACACCATTACATTTGAAAGCAAATTTCTGTTGAACTTTTCAAATTGTTCCTCTTCTCCTGTTCCTCCTTCTTTTCTCAAAAAGAAACTCATCTAGTTCATTTCTTTTCTTCATGTGATCTAGCACTTACTTTTACTAGCACGAATACTCAAACAGCTTATTTTGCCAGAATGAGGCACTATTTACTCAATCCAGCTTTCCAGTTGGACATCAGATGGTAAACTTCGGATTTTCTTTACACATAGGTTGAGACACTAATCCCGTAAACACAATCATCCATAGCTTCCTTAGCTGGCCTTCTCAGAAGGAATTTTAAGCATCAGAGGCTCACTCCAACTTTCAGCAAGTGATTAATAGATCAGAAAAGGTACAGCAAAGGGGAGTTATCCACTAAGACCTTATCCTCAGGATGAGAGAATTCTTTTTGATTTCAAGGGTTGTACAATCATAAAACAATATGGTTTCCCCCAAGAAGATAACAAGCTTCAGGATGGACCTCAGTTGTTTACCTCTGCCTATTGAATAATAAAGTCCTGCTTAACTTGGTGCTCTTTTTAAAAGGAATAAAATTATCCATTGCACAAAATATTTAACTGATTCTTACACTTCTGAAAATGTTCATGTTTTCCTGAAATTTAAGATGCTTTGTTCAGAGGACAAATTATGGGAAAATATGATATGTTCTCCAGTGCGTGCCTCATTTCCCAATTTACAAAGCTGCTAACTGAGCCAAGGAGCCAGAGCAATACCAGATGATTTCAAGGCCTAACCAAGCAGTCCACATGGCAAATAATGAGAGGCGTAGCTAGAGAGCTCACTTTGCTGGCATTGCTTCAGCTGAATGTTGTCTGCATTGAGGCAAAGAGTGACGACAGGTACTTTGCAAATACATCGAAAGATTCATGGTCAGTTTGCGAAGGGTTCAGCGTTCCAAAATGGTGGGTTTTTAACATAAAGTAAAAACATACCCTACCTGCATGGAATTATTCTCTTAGCTCAATAAAATGCCACGACATTGGTCACAGAAGCCAGGATTGTATATTTTCTCCTTCTGACACGTCATGATTTCTCCGTACCACCCATAAGGTATAAGATAAGATTCAGTGGTGCATCTGTGACTGATGAAGAAAAAGAAGGCTCAAGGTGAGTTTTCAGAGTCACGGTGTTGTGCTCGAAGCTCGTTTGTTTGGTGCTTGACAGATCATAATATTTTAGGACCTGAAGTTGCCTGTACCTGTGAAAACATCATCCGTTGCAAATGGCTATTTCATCGCTATTTGGATTGCTTCCCTTACCAAAATTAATTTTCAGCATAATTAATTAAGGAAATCCTTAAAAAACGAATCATCCTTTAGCTCACACCTACTGTTCTGGGCTACTCCCTTATTAGTATTATCTGTTTAAAACAAACGTAGGATCTGTGGATAAAAAGGCCTGTGCCATTAGTGTTACGCTATTATTGTACTGTGCTTTTCACGCACGCTACAGCCCGATGTACGTGGCAGCTTTGGGCACGGTGAAGCCACTGTTTGCTCAGGGTTGCAGACTGGTAGGTGCAGTAAAGCAGCCCAAGCAAAGCGCAGCCTTGGCTTTGCTGCTTCCTTCTCCTTACACCACACTCCTGATTTGCTGCAATCGCAGCCACTGAAGGGGTTAGAGCTAGCTCCCGCTGACATGTTTTCCCTAAAGAGTGAGGCAGCGTGCCAGATTTCAGCCCTCGAGTCTATTAATCACCAAGTGGTATATTGTAGGAAATTATAATGGGTACAGCCATATCAAATAAAACTTTGCCATCTGATCAGTCCTCTTCCTGGGAAAGAAATTAATAACAGCAATGTAACAAAAGAGGTTTTCATATGTATGTGGTTTCTTACTTAATGAAATAGCCATTTACAATTCTTGCCTGATGGTATTAATAAGTATTAAACCTCCCCAGAGAGGAATTGCTGGAAAATCCTCCCAGCAGCAAGACAAAAGTGGGGAAAAAGCAGGGTGAGGAAGACCACTTCTTTTATTTGCTGGTTCATTTTCACTGCTTACTCACCCAAAGCTGTAAATCCCTTCCCAGAAAGAGTTTGCTTTTGTTAATCTGTAAGCAAATCTGTTTAGAAGCATGGGGAAATGAGTAATTTCATTCCCCCCCATCCCCCTACCCTCCCCAGTTTGAATTGCAACCTCGTTTACACACCCAATTACAGCTGTTGCTCATGGAAAATGGGATAGTGAGTGTGCAGACAATCTTAATTATCCATGGGCGTATGTCATCCCTGGGGAGCTGTGAACAGGGTTTGCAATTGCACATGCACGCCCACACAGTCTGGGAATCTGTCTCCCACATCAGCAACTGATAGAATACATCTTTGCCATCATATAGGATCACTAAATGTAAGCGAGACCTTCCCTGTCTCTGGACCTCCTATCTCTGGACTTAAATTAAAATATCCTGTTTTGGAATAAAGCACTAATAGTATTCATAAGTTTTAATCTCAAATAAACGTTAATAGTTGGCCTTTCATCTCTGTGTTCCCAGGTGAAGGAAGACTGGAAGTACGTTGCAATGGTCATTGACAGGATCTTCCTCTGGATGTTCATTATTGTGTGTTTGCTGGGAACTGTTGGTCTCTTCCTCCCACCATGGCTGGCAGGAATGATCTAAATATAGCCACATAAGGAAGAAAGTATATCCCACTCTATGGATTTTAGTCCACCTAGAAGGAGAGGAGCAGAGAAATGGAGGCAGCCCTTTCAATAATTTACTGCGTGTCCACGCTTGAGTTCCTCCATAGCTCGTTGGGAATACTTTCCAAGGTTGCATCATTTTGCTAAGCCATTTTCACCTCCTCCATCTAATTTAGGGGAAAAGTTCTTATTGAAGTTTGTACAGAGCATGGTGGCATTCATTGGCATATAGTCAGCAATGTAAGAACACAAGCTTGTTCCCTAAAGCAGCACATAAAGAGGCTTCACATCTACAAACCAGCCCCTGGCAAATTAGCTCCAGTTGTCTTCAGAGGTCTCAGTGTGCCCTGCCTAGTAATTTTGCCCTGTCAAGTTGAAGTGGTTCAGGACTGCGTGTCCCTGTATGAGTCATTTTATAAATAAAGTTCCAGATTTGGGATTCCTGTGTAGGATGTGGTCTGTGATCAGCTGGTAAACATGGACAGACTGGAAAGGCTGAAGGAATTCCTCAAGGCAGCTCAGCCCCTTTGGGACCAGCAGTGATCATTAGCTCACCAAAACACAAGAGCTACTGTCTTTATATTGACGGAGTTTACTTTGGCAATACCCTTCAGAAACCACAGGGATTATAGCTGAGTGAGGATCATGCAAATGAAGGGAGGATCTGGGGTTAAGATTCAGGCTGCATTGGTAGCACTTTAGTGTGCTTTCAAGGGAAATTTCCTAGATCCAAGTCATGGCTGCTGCAAAATAGCAGAGGGTCACCCTGAGCTGAAAACCCCTTGCTGTAGGTAGGGAAGGTACTTAGAGATGACAAAGCCACAGCAGAAATCCAGGACAGTGCATTAGTGTAATAAGGAAATGTGCCAGTACACGAGGAAACCTGAACAGGACACACAGCCACACTTGGCAATTCCAAATGGCACTTTGCAGAAGTTACAGGTATTATGGCCTTAAATTTGGCCAGCTTTTTCAGCAACTGTGCTCTTCCCAGCTCTATCCAAACTAAACCAGTTTTTCTGCATGTTTTGCCTTTGCTTTGGGACCTGCATCAAGAAGGCAGGGACAGGGACCACCGGCCAGAGGGAGGGGGGATGCTGGAGCCCTGTCCTACCACAGGGAGACATCGATGCATGATGGCACAGCTAAGCCAGATATATGGGTGAAAGGCTGGAAGACAGAGGGTAAGCACGGGCTTCATGTGTCTCCTGCCTTTTTTCTGTATGGATTTGCAACCACAGGAATGACCACACTGGACAGACTGTAAGTCCATCCAGCTCAGCATCCCCTCTGTTTGGTCCTTACAAACCAACCGTTCCCATCCTCATTGCTGATTGCTGGGTGCCAGGTGGGATCAGCACAGCAGCACCCAGCCCAGTGTCTCCCTGCTTACTTCAGAGGTCTCATAGGCAGAAGGCTTATAAACAGTTTACCACAGTGTGCAAGGAAAGGCATAGTCTAAAAATACAGGCTTCCCCCGAGACCTGCCGTGACTGCATGACTCAAAGCCCAGGCTGACAGCTGAGGGACTCTGGGCTTCACCCAGCATCTCCTCCGCACCCGCAGCTGGGATCAGCATGCACAAGACTGTCTGGCCACTGTGAAGTTTACTGCTAGGTAGCTCTGGCTAGCCCAGAGCTTTGGAGAATGCACTCTGGGAGAGGCAGGCAGCTGCCTGGAGGCCAGCACGGAAGGTCCTGGTAGAAGCCAGAGCCTGGGCTAGGTGAGACCCCCGGTGAGATATGCAGCACCCTTACGCAGTAGCCTGGCACATGAGGCTTGCTCATGCCACATGGCTCACGTTGCAGCAGAGAGCTGCACAGGCTTGTGACGGTAATGCTGGAACTGAAACAATATGGTTTAAAGAGACAACTTTGAAATACAAGTTACTGCACTCAGTCGGAGCAATACCGGCTAAAAATCAATGCAGTGTTCAGCCTGTTCAGCCTCATCTAAGAAGCTACAACTGACCTCCATGTTCGCAGGCTCAGCCAAATGCTTAAAATCTGCATGGCTCACAAAAACATAGAGTAGCTGTGGCTTGGGCCAGTTCCATGAAGAGCTGTGCTGGCACAGCACAGGGCGGGAGGATGAGGGAGCCCGAGCTGCTGCTGCCTCTTTGCTTGTTTTCAGAATAAAGAGAGTCTCAGTCTTTGGAGATGCTAATTTATCCCTTTTCACAGTCAGTGAGTTTGCTTATGGCAAGGAAAGGAAAACAAACAGTCAAACATCTTCAAGGTCTAGTGCATAAATGTACCAGTGCAGCTGCAGTCTGCATCACGGTGGCTGCACGCCACAGCGCAGGACGGGCTATGGTTTGTGTTGCAGACAGGCTGGGCTCACGGAGGTGGCCTGAACTCTCTCCAGTGCCTTTTCACATTTTGAGTGCACTGATAAAGTAATCACAAAGATGGGATGATTTCTGACCCTGGGCATTGCTGGGTCAGGGACATCACATCGCCAGACTGCCAGCCTTGCCCACGATAGCTGTTCACAGCTCCCACCACAACCTCCTCCTCCTCCTTCTCCTGAGCCCACGAGCACTGATAGCAACAGAGCAGGTGGGAGGCTTGACTGTGCATGCACATTTTTAGCAATAAAACCACATACACTTTCCAAGCTAAGCTGGAGAGTCAGCAGCAGCTTGAGTCTCTCTTCACATCTCCCAGTGAATGCGGGCTCAGACAGCAGAGGAGTGATGGCCAAAGCAGACCAGGGTTGGGACCCACAGAAGAGAGGTTTAAGTACAGATTTAAGAGCCAAATGTTTAAGGTGGCATATTGGAAAATTCAACAGCACAGGCTGTACTTTTTTCACCAGCAAAGGGCCCATCTCTAATCTTCACCTTTTCTGCAAAAGCAGTTATTGGCAGGTCACACAGTGTGAATGGCAGCATCTCAAGGGGACCATTACACAATGACAGCAACAGAGCAGGACCGCCTGGCAAGGACATGAAACTGCAATGCAGCCCCGGCAGAACTGCCCAGCCACGCAGGAGGGGGAGGAAAGAGCCATAAGCATCTCCTCCATTAGCACATCAAAAATATCAGGTGTGGTTAGGAGTGCTAAGGATGTGGTTGTGTCCCTGGAGAGTCAGTGCCACTGTGGGATCACAGGGTTTGGCAGGACAAGATGAGAAGCGACAGCTGAAACCAGGTACAAGGGTGTTACTGGTATTTGGGGAGAGGCTCGGATAATGCAGTTCACTGGCATCCTCTGTTTTGCTAACATCATAACATTTTTCATATAGTGACAACTCTATTTCTTCTCGCATGGCATTAACAGTTCCCCAGTTTAAAGGTCAAATAAAGTCTTGCCTTCTGCTTCTGATGTGCCTCCTTGTAAAATCTGAGGGGAGAAAATAGGAATCAATACTTACCGCTCTTTCTTAGACAGATTATTCCAATTTGGAAGTTGTTAAGGAGGATGCTATCCCTCCATAGGATTCAATGATCAGAAACTGGAATAAAACTGCGACATGAACTAGACTATAACCACAGAATAATGAATAATTCTGCTCTTCCAAACCCATTATACACAGAGAGAGTTTTTTAGCATATGAAAGACACCAGGAAAATGTATGCAGCCAGGCTGTTAACATTTGCAATGTTCCCAGCTCAGAACTGATTCCCAGGACTTGACTGAACAAGCTGACAACAGAAGAGTGAGAAAGCAAGACTGGGACACAGCAGGAGCTCTAAAACTGCCTTGGAAGAGACCCAGGGCAAAGTAACTGGTTTCCTGGATCTGGGAGTGTAAAACTAAGCTCAGAGACCCCAAAGGCATCACAGAAAGCAGACATAGGTGCTGATCTTTTCTGTTTTACTCGTGGAAGAGAGATTGTATCCTGATCATAGTGTTTCATACTTTTCTGCCAGTACAGCTCCATTGGCTATGAACGGAAGAAGACCAAAGGCATAGAAACCTGCCTGTAATAACCTCAGTTACCACCATTTTTCTGGTTTTCCATACATCCTCTTTCTTCTGGTTCCCTAATGCTCTGGGACATCTTCCCAGCCACAGGGCACACAGGGTATTTTACCCCATTTCCCCAGCATTTTCAGGACTGTTTTCCACCGTATCGTCTCATTCTCCAGTGAGCTAATCCACATACCTTGTATCACCTCCTTTTTGGATAAGTTTCTCTCTAGACATTTATCAAGAAACTGGACTCTAGGAAATGCACTTGTGTAGAGACAGACTGGCAGAAAGATGGATGTGTGAGATGTAAGATTCACATGCAGTACTAAGGAAAATCCTCCTATACAGCCCTGCCTGCCTTGATAGCCCCTGCGGGCTCTCCCCCACTGCAGGGATGTCCATTTATGAGACTTTTACCCCCACCCAGGATGTTTTCTTCGTTTCCAGCCCTTTAAATCTGGCCAAGCCAAGCTGTTGAGCCCTGGAGAAAGTCTTTTCAGAGCTGTTTGTTAGCAGTGTTGCTGGTTAGTCCTCTGCTTATTGTATCTTACTCCTGAGACCGATTTAGTACCTTAAAATGATGCTTGTAACAACAAGTCTGTCTCTGAAAGGTCCTCAGCCTCTGCCAGAATCCAGCTGCACCAGGTGGGTCAAAGTCAAACTCTGCAGCAGGGATAAAAATCCAAACTTATCGCAATTTAAGGACTGGAGGATAGGAGGTTTAATGACACTGAAGATACGATGTCACACGACACACTCTGTGGAAAAGAAAGCCTCTATGACACAGATTACTTAAGGGTAGTAATAAGAATGTGCAAATCAGGACAAAGGATTTTAATAAGGACTGGACAGAAAGGGAGGTAAACAGGCGTTAGTCTGCAAAGGTGAAGAAATGGTAGGAACTTGTGGGATTTCACAAGGACATGTTAAATTTATGCACTGAGGTTAATTCAGGTTTATCCAGAAAACAGGTTTAAATCCGTGAAAACTAATAGCTAAACTTTTATTTGTAACAATTAAAGCTCTGAGAATAAAGTCCCTACTAAGGAAAGATCTGCAAGAGAATTTTTTAAACCGCATTGCTAATGAATGACACTGTTCTTAACTACAGTTTGCATTAAAAGTGATAAATTGGGCCAGAAAAGTACAAAGCATGCTGAAGAACAGCACAAGAGGGAAAACAAGAGGTTGTGTTCAGCAAAGAGCATGGGATATTAATTTTCACAAATGGCTGGTTTCTGTACTCACTGACAGAGGAGGGAACTGCAGTTTGGGCTGGGCAGGGTTTCCCGAGCCTCCCTGCACCTCCGCCTTCAGGGCTGCTGTGCTTCTTCAGCCACTGAAATCCTTTCTTTTTGCTGTTCAATAGCATGCAATGTTTGTTGCTGGATTAGAACACACTCAGTGCCTAAAACCTCGCAGCAGAAATGTGCCTTGGCTGCAAGGAATTGGGTTACAAAGCCCTTGCACATATGCTCTGTGATACTAGGAAGACTAAATATCCAATATCCAATATGATTTCAAGTAAATTAAACCACTCATGGGACAAAGTTTAGGAACAAAAATGGACAAATTGTTTGTGAAAATTCTCTGTCTCCTAATCAATAGCCCTTCTGGGACCCAGTTTTGTCAAAGCCTGACCCTTGATGTTGTATCGGGAATAATCAGACAAAAGCAAATGTCACTTGAAATTCTACCAAATAGATTAAAGCCCAAGGCAGGCAGCGAGATGATGTTAGTAACTTAGAAAAACAGCTGATAAAAATAAAGGAGCTCTATCTCAAATCACCTGCAGTTGCTAGATTTGAACAGGCAGAACAGCAAGGTCAGAGTTGGGAATTTGGCTGCACTGATTTAAATCAGAAAGGAAGCAGAATTACCTGCAAAATGCAGCTGTTCTACATTGAACTGCTTACCTTCCCCAGTTTGTGAGCATTTCACGGGAACAATTTCAGGTTCTGCTGTGCAGGGTACCTCTTTTACTTCCTTACCTTTCCTCCCACTGCTTTGCATCTGCCAGTTATCACAGCTATTGGGTTTTATATCCAGTGCTAAATGCAGAACCATTCTGCGTGCAACCTAATGCAGGTTGGGTAGGTTTATTTTCAGAATGCCTTAATTTTTCAGAGAATAGGGAAAACACATATCAAAAGCTCTTTGACCCGTATAAATGGAAACATCTACAACTCCACAACACACATGCAGCGTGTCCATCCCAATGAATGCATCTCTTCCAAACACCGTGTTCCCAAAGTGCTGTAGGCTTCAGCTCCTCTGACCTCTCCTTTTCCTTCTGGCTGGAGCTTTGTCTGCAGCAAAGCTTTGTCTAAGCTAGAAAGATTTCTATTTTATATGTCAAGGCAACTCTGGAAAGCTCTAAAGTGAACAGAAATGTTATTCCTATCAGCGTGGTATTTCTATGCATTTTCCTACATTTTCCAAAGGGAATGTATGTCATACTGAAAACATTAATTTTTGGGAGTTTCTAGAGAATGAACATACATTAGGCTAAGGACTGTTTTAAATACTTACAGGATGAAGTAATCATATTTTAATGTGGCTTTTGTTGTAGGATGACTCCCATACAAATCTGATATGTTCAAATGTTCCTTTAGCAAAAATTTTTAATTCTATAGGATTTTTCCATAGTGACAAGAATAAATAATATTTGGATTCCATGTTTAAACAACCTAATTTTCTTAGGGTAGACCTCTTTCTCTTTGGTATTTATGTGACAATCTAGTTTCTAAATGCGGATGTATTTGCTGTTATATTTTCAAAGGTTGGCTGTAGCCATGTGAATACCCAGCTACCAGTCTGCATGTAGCTGCAGAAACTGCACATCCAAACTAAGTGCACAGGAATATGCATGATGCTCCATTTTTTTGCCTCTTAGCATCTTTGAAAAAAAAATCTCTGCTGATACTTTTTGCTTCATTCCACTTTTGCAAAAAAAATGCAATATTTTGTTGCTCCAGGTTTAAATCACAGTTCAGGCACAATTGTTTCTGAAGCAGGGGCAGTTTACAAGGAGCGTAACTGAGCACAGCCTAAAGCAGCAATTGCAAAGGAGGAGGCACATTTTTATCAGTATCTGTATGGTTTGTTGTGGGTCCATATTAAACTATGGCTCACGCAGGGAGAGGGGTGTAACATGACAATTACCTTCATGTCATATATATAAAAGTCAGACTTGGAGCTATTCCATATTCTACCTTATAAAATGTAAAGCAGCTACTCAGAGTGCAGGAGGCAGCGATGGAAAAGGCCAGTAGGTTAATCTCCAGCTCCTCTCATTACACGACTGTGCTCTGTCTGACCTAAGGCTTTGCTTGACAGTTACCAAACCCCAGAGAAGGGTTTGTCACATCATGGGAAGGTTATCACGCTGTCTGCAGTGCTTGTGTACATAACACCCCTGCAAGGAAGCCATCAGCATTTTGCCAATAGCAGAAACAGTCAAAATGGTGCTAGACTTTGTTACCTTGTCAACGAACAGAAAATGCAGTTTTGCTCCAGTGGATTTGCATCTTTGGGCATGAGGTTCTGTTTTTCTCTGTGCCAGGAACCCAGAATAACTAGTGACAAAAATAAACCACAAGCAGACAAATGGGCAAAAATTATCTGTTATTTCTGAGCATTTCAATACATTATTTCTTTTACAAGTCTGCCAGTTGCACCTCTGACTGTGTCTTTGTCTTGCTGTGGGACACGCGATGCGAGTTTGAACACTGCAGTTGTCCAGTGCTGAAAAACAGGCGGATGACTCATCTGAATGCAGGCTGGTTTGGTGGCTTTAGTGTTTGATTGACTCATTCATATAGAAATGATGGGACATTAAAAAAAAAAACAAACCCCACAAACAACACATTTGATGTTCAGGTTGCTGCTTCTCTTGGAGTGCGTGGAGCTTTCACCCAGAGATTTCCAGGGCAAAGCAATGTCTTCAGCTGCCTCCACACCAGCCCTCAGGGGATGAAATCTGCGTGTGGAAAGGAGAGGAGGCCACTGAGCAAATGAATAAATCTGTGTTAAGTACTGAGAAGGAATGGTATAGCATTAATTCTTTTCCCTTGTAAATCTTCTGTTTAGTGCCAGTGATTTTCTTCATTTCCCAGGGCTTTGTACAATTAAGCCTCCATGACATGTATGTGTAGGAATTGAGATCTTGTTCCTCTCTATCTACCATGGAAACATTGCCAGGGACATCAAGAACTGAAGGTACCCCCATGATCACTCCACCTGCTTGACTGCTGCTGCAGTTATGTGTTAGTCTATGAAGGATGGCAGAGGAGCGGTCAATTGAACGGGCTTTTATCTATATGAATTGCATGTGAATCATCACAGTTGCTTTGCAAAGGAGGCTCTGGCAGGACTGACAGTGCCTGAGGATGAACAGAGGTCTCTGCTAGCTTAAGGGAAGTAACCCAGAGAGACTGGTTCTAAAATCATAACTTTTGTGCTGGGATAGGCAGGACTTACCTCTTCTATCTGCCCCATAACATCCAGAGATATCACAACCCCCTGGATATCCAGACTGCCCAGGCTGCCCTCTGACACCGGGAAAACCTTGAGGACCAGCATTTCCAGGGTAGCCCTTCGGACCTGGTTTTCCAAGTACAACTTCTCCTGGTGGGCCTGAAAGGGGGAAGCACTGTAAGCTGTAGCACGTCTACTTTATCGGCTTCAATGTAATACCTCTTCTATATTTTCTCCATCCTACATGGTAGTTAATTTTCTGAGTATTGTTTCTTCATTTCAGTGGAAAAATAGGACCTGCCAGTTGGAAAACCTCTTCTGAAT
>VZTV01124342.1:0-12158 GCA_013400875.1 Anhinga rufa
AGGAAAGCTTTTAAAGATGACAGGTTATCTGCGAAGCTGTGCTGCTATACAGTATTTCTGAGATTTCATGTCTTGTGGCTTTTCATAAGCAGCCATAGAAGAACTGACATGGAAAAAACAGTGTTTGCCTTGGTAAGTAGAAGAGGAAGGGAAGGAAAAATACCTGGGGAAAAGCATAAACCTCATCTGACAAAAACAGGGTACGATAACACTTGCCAGTTTTTCTTCAATGAAAAAAAAATCCCTGCAATTAAAGCATTTTTGCACTGCTCTTAATGGGAAAACTCAATGCTTTATCCATTCTTCCTTTAAGAGAGTGAGGTGTAAAGAGCAGTATGTCCAAAGTGAGTCTCTAAAGAATCTAAATCAACATTTAGCTATTTAAATCTAGTCCTGGGATCTAGTTTTTAAAATTGAACACTTAAACTGATGTAATGGAATCTGTTTTGCTAATAATAAAACTAGATTGTTGTCACACTGAATCTTACAGTAGTGGAACACAGGTGAGGAACCCATAGCATGCCTAAAAACAACATGCTCAAGTAAAAGTGGTTTAAGCGCTTCATGACCCAGCAAGCCCCACTAGCCTAAATCTATGGACCTCAGATAGGAAGAGAAACTCAGCCCTTCTGCAGTAGATGTTTTTAAGTGCTACATTTACTTGCACGAAGTTTGTCTAAAAATGCAATTTTTATGAATAGCGAAAAATGTACACCAACTTGCTTATTCGTTTAAAAACATTCTGCAGGGGGGTGCTTACTGCCAACTGAGGTCTTGTGTTTCCTTCAAAGCAGTAGGATAAGAAGGATGTTGCTGTATTAGAGCGTTTGCAATAACCAATCTTGTTTTCCTTCTATTGTTCTGCCATTTTCATCAGGCTCAAATTTGGAAACCCAAAAGATATAATCACTCTGTTTTTCTTTAGTTGTTCTGGTACTTTCCCTGTGTGCCTGTCATAGCTTTGTATCTCTGACTTAAGATTGCTGCAATAGCATGAATATATTGTGCCTTTGAGAAAACGTTAGTCAGCCAGAGAGGTATAGAGTCTAGACCTGGTTTTCATACATTTACTTTGAGGTCCGCTCAAGCATGGCTAAATAACAGCTAACCAACTGGCTTAAAAGACCAGAACTGTGGTATTCAAGCTCTTGGAAAACTGGAAAAACTCTCAGATTTGCTAGAGCTTCAGGGTAGGTTCAAACATTGAGATATACCTCTTTAGACGCCAGTGCTTGAAAACTAGGCTCAGTATACTGTGGGGTTTTATGAAAATGGTAAAAATTTGCCCTTGTATCATGGTTACTCGGAGAGCTAAGTCCAATTTTCAGAAATGAACTGGGAATGCAGCATCCTAAATGTCAAAAAGAGGATAATGGCCGTAGATTCCTAATTCATTCAGATGCCTCTGAAGACTCTGCTTGGCTCCTGACAGGGGATGTACAAAAAGAAAGCC
The DNA here is from genome assembly GCA_013400875.1 of Anhinga rufa. Classification (NCBI taxonomy): domain Eukaryota; kingdom Metazoa; phylum Chordata; class Aves; order Suliformes; family Anhingidae; genus Anhinga; species Anhinga rufa. The sequence continues at coordinate 1,454 of VZTV01124342.1, forward strand.
CTGCTGAATTACAGACAAAGCAGAGCAATGCTCAGTTCTGGTAACTGATTTTACCAGTCACTCTTGGTATCTGACGCAGGTCAAAATTCACTGTAGGAAATAATAAGTATTTAAGATGTCAAAGCGCGGCCAGCAACTCCTCTGGAATCCAGTCATGCTTTTTTTCAGAGCAAACGTGTTATAACCATAGGTTTTGTTTCTTCAGTGATTTGAAACAGTTAATTGTCAAAATGTCTGTGGTGAACATAAAGCCTAAAGTATTTCCACTTCAAAAACTTCACAAACAGAAATCCATAAAATTAACTTCTCCATTAAATTAAGCATTATTTATGTTGAACATGTTTTTGTTTACATGCATTATCACCCTTCTGAAGCTTTCCCATATGTTTGCAGCTTATTATGTACACCTGACTACACAAACTAAGAATAATTGATTACACCTAGCTAACAATTAGAGTTCATCTTAGGGTTTTTTTAATGTTTGGTTACTTGAAACAGGTTTCTGCAGCTGTCAGGAAAGTATAAATCTTTGTCATTGACAATCAAGCAGACAGCTACAAATGAAGACTTAAAGGTGAAATTAAATTAAAAACAAACAAAGAAAAGAACAATGAACTTTTTGAAAAGAGACACAAGAATCATAAATGCCTATCTTCAGGAATCATGGAAAAGACTTGAGAAGTTAAACTACACATAAAAGTAACCAAAATATGCTGATCTAGAAATGAACGTTAGCACTGATCCCATAATCATGAATATTATATTTCATAAGCTATGAAATATATGGCATCTCTTTATTAATAATAAACAGGTTAGTGATAAAATGGTCATTGATAGCTGTTTTAACCTCTGTTTTCTCATCCTGTGTGAACCTCCTGTGTATCCCTGCCCTGGTTTCATCCCAAAGCACTACTCTAAAACAGAAAAAAAAAAAAAAAACCTCAGATTTTTGTTACGTGCCTAACTGACTTAGAAACACAAAGTCCATTAACTCTTAATGGTGCTTCTGCATCTAAATCATGCAGGCAATTTTAAATCTAATAATGTAGTAATTTAGGAGGATACGCACTGTTTTGAAGAGAGGGAGTGAGAAAGCAGCAGAGAAGATGGATGACGGACAGAATTTAGGCAGCCATGCTGGAGAAAAAAGAGGACTTTGCAAGAGCATTGATTGCTATTTATGATCACTAGGAACAGCTCTAGTGATGCTGTCCAAGATCAGAACAACAGTAATCAGCTTCCTGGTTAAAATAATTGCCTGGGAGGGTCAAGGAGGATCCTGTTTGCCAAAATGTCTGCAGACAGAGCTACACAATAAGAAAGTTCTGTAAGTTAGGCAGAGCACTCATTTCTTTTGAAGCGTCATGTATTTGTTTGTTGCATGGGTGTCAGGGAGACAACAGCTGATGCCCTCAGGCAGAGGGTTCTGTGCCTGAGCCATCTATTAATGCATCAATAAGAAAAAAGCAAAGAAACAGGAACTTTTAAAAAGAAAATCCTTGAGGGACTGTAGAAGCTTAAGAATTAAAAAAAAAAAAAAGAGAGAACAAATACTGAGACATGGAGATGAGGGGAATTCACGTTACCCCATTACAGTCAGTGGAGATGGGCAGCTCTTCCTCAGAATTACTACAAATTACTTTTCAATTATTAAATTTACTATTAAGTTTATTATTAAAGCATGTCTGTTGAGTGCCAGCTCTGCAGTGCTCTCTACAGGTTCTCCTCCCTCTGCTGATCGCAGAAGCTGCCTGGAGAAGCCTGCTGGCTAAATTAGCAAGGTGGCTGAAGCTGGGTGCTGCAAACCCCTCTTTCCGCCTTCCAACACTGGATTTCAAGTGCTAGGTACAGGGATATTCTTTGGACCAGCTGAAGGTTGGGATTCTTTACAGCTGATCAGCTGGTTTTAAAAATGACTTTAAAAGTGCTGAAAAATCTTCTGAAAAAGTTTTAAATATGACTTATAAATAAATAAAACTATATCAAAGACCCAGTGTCATGCCTGGGATCCTAACAGCGATTATCCCCAGTGCTAACCATTTGGAGCTAACATCTCAGGGTCTAAACAATTAATTGCTGCCATCCACTTTTACGTTACAGGTCCATATTAAAGTCAGTCTATGGCATGGCATGAGACTCCACTTAGGTGAAGTATCAAAATACATGCCCTTACTGTGAGAAACCCTGCTCACAAAGAAGCCCTTTCCCCCAGGATTAGTGAGCAGTGGAATGCAAACATGTCTTTCTAAAGAAAGCAACAAAACACAAACCCTTTAGATACTTTCTCCTCCAAGCTCTGAAAGAGAAGAAAGGGTGGAAGATAAGAGGGTTTTAGCTTCAGGAAATTGGGGAATCTAAAGGTTTAAAGAAACCAACTGCCTTCATTTCACACAAAGCACTCCTCCACAGTAAGACTCAGCAGAGCGCTTAAGTACATGCTTCACTTTCGTGTCTATTTATTAGTGAGAGTTAAACACATAGTTGCATTAAATATAGCTTCCTATATGTTAAATATGTTGAAAAACATGTTAAAAGCCTTAAGCCTTTACTGAATCTGGACAAGTTTCTGTGATTATATTATTTCCATAACATATAACTTCACTATTATCTAGGAATAGGAATACAAGAAATCTCTCCTGGCTTTTATATCACCTAGATTAATATTTGTAAAACACAAACACAAAACTATTTCTTGATGGTCTGTTAGTATTGCCAGAATGTATTAATTATAGGCAATTCACTCACGCTGTCCAAAGAACAGGCAAACAATGGCAGCATTTGGGTTTGTGAGGCAGAAGATGCTCCAAGTCAGCATGATGAGGAAAAATGCAGACTCTGGGTATTTGATGGTGGAGGAATGCTACTGCAAGTGAGGGAGAAAGACAGTGCTAAAAAACTAAGATCCCAGTCCTGCATTCCTCTTCAGGCAGGCTCCATGCTTTAAATCGACTAATTTTACCAGTGCCAGAGTGGACAGATGCACAGGAAAACTAGACCTTGCTTATTTATAAAGCTCATTAAGGCTTCATGTGTTAAGGCTTTATTTTTTAAGCCATTATTTCATTCCCTACCATTGAGCATAGGTAATCATGAAACATAAACCTGACCTGAAGTCCTAGTACTGCTGCAATCAGTATGGATGTTACTTTTTAATTTTGTCAGTCAGTTTGCACTCTTTGTCTAAGGAGAGCCATCAGTTACTGTATAATCATCTGAAATACACAGCTAGAGCACTAGTATTTTCTTACCGAGAGGTGGTCCATGTGTTATAAGAATATCTATTCCATCTGGAATAAGGTTCCATTTCTCTAATAGTGCTTGGCCTCGTGGAAGATTAAAGCCCCAGCCATAAAACCAAGGTTGCCTGCCAAGAGAGGAGGAGAATGTCTTCAGTGCTACTTCCATGTACTGGTTATCTAATTAAAATACGAAGATTGACTCTCTACTAACATGGAATTTGGAGACACAAACAGCATTCATTTTCTTCTTTGTGTGCACAGTAAAACCCTCTTTCCATACAACCAGTGTTATTTAACTTATGTGGCAAATCAGTGCAGTCCTTACCACTTTCAGTAGGCAGCATACAGTAAAATATTCACAGTATTCCTCTAACTAGGTAAAAAGTAACTCTTACAAGACCTGGATACCGAGACGTCCATGTGTGGATTAGCATGCTGGATTCCCACAACATCTAGGAGATGGCCTGCCTCAGATACCTAGGTGTAGATATATGTTTCACGTTGGCTCCCGTCACATTTGGCCCTTAGCCTATGACCAGCTGGGCAAGGACAGACCCTGGCACAACGAGAGATCCCACTCCAAAGTCAGAGACATCATCTATGCTGGTTTTTGTTTCCCTAATTGGAAGCATCCCATCAGAACAGTAATACTGCTTCTTTTCTTACATATAATTTTCTGGTGTCGTCTGGTGTGTTGACTTGCTTTTAAGTAAGATTTTCCATATTCAGGATTTCTTATCAGACAGGCATTTACATTTTTTAAGACATATTTATGGAGCAGCTCATCATGGAGCAGTGGGACTGTAACACTTCCAGCCAGAACACAGCTTATCCCTATCTTGCTATCCCATTGATTAAAAAACTATATTCCACAGCAATTATTTCACAGTGATAAATTCCGTCTTGCTGACTATGCTCTAATTCTAGGTCATAAAATGGAGGGGTTAGTTTTAGGTTGGAATTTTTTAAAGAATTTTTTTGACTGACATGTTCTGGCCATATCCATATATGGAGAACAACAAATAGGCTGCTGTGATTTAATAAGGTTTATGATAGTTGCAGCCTTAGTGTTTATAAATATATACACATCAACCAGAGTTCCCTTTGAGATGTTACTTTGTTGAGGAAAGCTTTACACTCCCCCACCGCATCAAAAGACAGAAAGAATTCTTTCAAACAAATTCTCTGAACTCTACTTTACATCATGTATGGCAAAGACAAAAGCGAATGCCCATAAAGCTATTATTCATTCTCTTCCCTTACTGATGCTTGACTAACATTTCAAAAATTAGCATGTCTGCAATCTTCACGATGATGTATTTCCCACTTTTCCTTTCAGAATGCTGTAAAGCACATGTCTATTGAAAACAGTTTAAAAAACAGAGCTTGCTAAAATATGAAGGGATGTGGCTTACCTGAGGGAAGAAAATTCTGCTACAAGGTAAGGAAGAAAGGGGCTTTGCAGAATGTTTCCTGCCTTTCTTCCACAGATAAAAAAAAGCCTTAACTTTTCTAGACAGATGACTGAAGGGCTTTCTGTGCCCATGGCTAAAAGCTCATCTCCTAGCTCTTCATCACACAGCACCATGGATAACCAGGGTCTGGATAAACAGGTGTCCCAGGGAAAAAAAAAAAAAAAAGGCGAAACTTTGTACATCTGCCACTGGGACCAGAAAACACCCCAGCCTCTAGAAGCTGTGATGAGGGAGGTGAAGAAGGTGTGTGAAGAAGAGATGCTAATAGCAGTAGCAATGAAGTGGAAACCTCGTTTTGAGTCAGGTTGCTCATACCAGGGCAACTGGCTGAGAAAAAGACATATTCCTATATCAGGGATAGGAAATCATGCTTTTCTCGTTACCTGCTCATCTCCTAGCAGCCTCTCGTCATAGGAAGAACAGCACCTGACTCACAGGTACATGACTTCTCACCTTCCTACTGCCGGGGTGGTACCTAAATGGTCTAGTTACTGGCTTATTTTGCAGTAAGCTACCAGCAACGCTCCTGTATGACACTGCCATGCAGAAGCAAACCACAGTCTGTGGAGTTTGATCAGCCTCTCTTTATGTTCAGCTCACCATTGGCAGAATGGGATTATTTTTATCTCACAGGAACACCCTGAAAATAAATAAACTGAAGTCTGCGAGGTGCTCCGATATTACAGAAGTGGGAGGCTTTATAAAAATATACAGAGGTTAGGCTTTTTCTAAACTCTCCATCCGTCCCTGCCTTGGGATTGCGTTCCACACCTTACATGCCAAGTATCTTTCTTCACCAAGATTAAAATATTCAACTGTTTGGCAAAATGTCTTTAGGCCCAGAACAAGTTTTCCAGGAGCACAATCTCACTGACAGAAAATATTTGCAAGGGCAAATAGAAGGCAAACAAAGTGTAGGTATAGTAAATCATGCTTTTAAAGCCACTGACAGACCCAGTGAATACAGGAGGCCCCTGCTGCCACCCATCACTCGCCCCGGTGCTCCTGGGCATGGACAGGACCGTCCCCATGTCCCTGGTGGGAAGCAAGGCAAGGTGCCATCCTCGAGGTGCCATGGCCACTCCATGCCCCGAGAAAGAAACCGAGGGAAAAGATCAATATTTGCCCAAGAAGAAAAGGTCAAAAACCTATGCAATAATTATTTTAAGGATACAATGAAACATTTATCAAGAGAAATAATAGTGACTGTCACAAGTCTCACCAGAAGCCAGCTTAATCCTGCTGAAATCCGAATGACTAGGAATGGCATAGGCAGCTGTGAGAGTGTCCGCCTGCCTCTACTAAGGCTAGCCTGTACATGGCCACTTTTTAAAAAGCCCATTTCCCCTTATGAATAGGCATGATCTGCTTATTAAGACAAGAAGCACTTTCCCCCGTCCCTCCCTCTCTTTGTGGTGACTGCAGCGTGTAGCCGCCTGAGCGCAGGGCTGGTAAGTTATGCATGCTGGAGCTGTTCTTTTGTGAAGGGGAGATGTTACAACTTGTGTGATTTGCCATTATGCTGTCTTTTGTGACAATCCCAAGATCGAAAGAAATGTCTGGAATATTTCTGGCAAAAAAAAATCTGAAGTCCAAGAAAGGATTCAGCGGAGGATGTTGGTGTGCTTTACGTTTGAGAGAAGAAAGACAAATCATACACTTCAGTGCCCCCACCCCCAAAGCAAAACCATCTTTATAAGCACACAGGGATTTTATAAATCCCCAACTCCCTTCTTCCGAAAATTTATTGCAAAACAGCCATCAAAGTTTCTGAGCAGGGATAAAAATCTTCTCTAATACCCACTAACAAGTCTGTGACCTGGATATCATGCAAAGACAACTTTGTCTAAAATTTCCATTTATGATGGAACCTGAAAGCAAAGTTAAAGTCTTCATATCAAGCACCGAATTTCTGGATCCCCAGTTACTGCTTGCTCAGGAAAAGAGTAATTTTTTTATAAATTACTTTTCAATAATATTTAACATTTTAAAAAAATACTTTCATGCATGTTCTATAAGAGAAAAATCTGCCGTTCTCAAAAAACCCCGAGAAAAATGTATTTGGCGATTAAAGACATACATCATGAATGTATTTCACCTCTGAAGTGAAGCGTTCACGTGTAGAAATGTACTTTGATTCAGATCTTATCTTCTTAAAGCAAACAGTTTGAGCCTCTCCACATATAACTGAAATTCAACAGTATTATTATTATGATAAGAATAATGATTGTCTACATATAAGACTCTAGGGGGAAAATATATTGGAAGGGAATTTGTTTACAGCACAATTAACCTTATGTTAAAAACATATGAACAAGTTTTGCAGGTCAAATAATCTAGCATACAAAAAGGGCTGAATTATCAGAATTTGTGCTAGCAATCGGATGTTGCTTTATGTACTGAATTTCTATCTTTCTGTTCTAAAGTAACCATTGGAATAATTTTCTTACAGAATGATAGTTGCTATGACAACCATAGCAAATTTTCCTTTTCTGAAACAGATGTCTCATTTAGTTGAAAATTAGAATGTGAAAAACCCATGGGAAAAATTAATTCAAACTTTAACAGAACACTGACTACAATGTAATCTCTTACAGGTTAACCCCTTAACATCTTTCTGCACTCTTACAGTAACCTTCTCATAAATTCTAATTAAACCAGTTTAACCTCCTAGGAATGACCTTTTTAGATATCATTAGTGCTTTAGTTGTCTTTGAAAGGAGCATTTCTGTTACAGTAATAACAGAAAAAAGTCATACTAAAAAAAAATGTGGTCAAACATTTACCGCCTTAATTATTTATTAGTTTGTCTTCTTTTATTCAGCTACTATTGGAAACACCTACCATGCAGTCCAAGAATTCTCTTGCCATTTAAATGGGGCATAACTTAGTTTTACATGTGATTTACTGTAAAGGGCGGTCATGCGCTACACAGATTTGACCTGTAATTTATGTGAAAATTGAAGGTTTTCGATTTTGAAGCCACTGGTACCCATCTCAATCTGCTCAGCAGACGTACAAAAAGGGGACACAAAAAAGGATACTTGACTGGGGAAAACTATCAATGTGAATGGATTTTTCTATTACAAGCAATGAGAGATTGAAATCTGATTCTCCATCACCTTGGCTGAATTTAAACATTTTAACTTAAAGAATGGATTTCCTTCCTCTCTGTACACTTACCAGCTCAAGGGGATCCTCCACAGTACTTGGTCACCAGCTACAGATGAACACGGCAGGCAGCCAGCAGGCAGTCAAAGAAATATTCCCACCACAGCACTGCCCAGAGTGCTTGGGGGTGTCAGCTACCAGAAGAACGTCAGGACTGCAAGATTTACTGCATCAGCTGCACCTAGGTTGTCCAGTTGAATAAGACAAATCCGGCCACCAGTAGGCACGCCGTTACTCTCTTTGACTTCAAGGGAGAACTCCGTTACATAGTCCAATGCCCGGGGAGAGCTATGGGTGGTAACTGCTGAACAGCCATTAGTGTATCAAAGGGACTGGTGGGCAGCCTCTTGCAAACACCTTAGTAGCAAAAAATACAGAACTAAAACACAACGGGCAGATTATTGTACCTCCTAATTTCTACAAAGTTTCCTACAGAAATCTTTTTTGCAGCTGAAAGGCAAGTTCTCTCACTAGAATTCCTTTGCTTACAAAATAAATTTCCAAGGTTCACAAACACATGTAACTTGCTCCAGTCTTTCCTCCACAACAGTTGTCACTTTTCTCCTATAGGAAAACAGATATTGGCCGGTGACTGCAAAAAAGCTCAGTGCGAAAAGAATGGACCAGATCAGTCTTTTCATTCCTGCTCCCCTTTCTGACAATTGCAGAGCTGCACATATTCAATATTTAGAAGATTAGACTACGCATGCTGAAAGTCATACTGGTAAAAGTGACCGTCAAGGGTCATCGAGCACCAAAAAGCAGTTAGATTCAGCAGTGGCAATCACAGGCAAAACTCCAACATGTCCTGATTCCCAGCCCAAGAAATCTCACTGTTGGACATTTAAGTCTAATTTTTCCTGGTCTTAATTTAATCTTACTATTATCACTAGCTACAGACCTGTGAGCATGGGTATACAATACTATATACGCTGTGTATCTTCCCTGTCTGCCTGGTGTTCACATCCTTCAGGTGTTCATATTTTTACGTTCCACATCACTGCGTTAGTTGAATTTACCCAATCTCTGTAATTGCCTTTTTAGCCTTTCCTTGGTATGTAACTACTCACTTCACTGAGTATTTCTACTGCTTTTTACTCAATTTTCTCTCCAAGTAAGGATTCATGAAAGTTCACCTTTTTATTTTGTGGGGTAGTGGCTGTTTCTACATCTAAAGTAGTTGTGAAATAACACTCATCTTTCTGTCTTTTCTTCCTCTCATTCAAGAGGACCATCCAGGCCGTTAGTGCCAAGAAGGACTGGCAGGGCACCGTTTGTTTATAGGCTTTGAAATACTGTTCAACATCTTGGCATCTGAGCATTTTAACAGCATAACTGAGATTTAAAGTAAAACAGGTTTCAGAAGTTTTGAGGAGTATGAGGAGACTTATATTATGACTAACTTCCATGTGAGAGAGACAAGGGTGGTATGATGTTTGAGAAGAGGTATGAAAGCAGTGTACAAAAATAATTAAATTACGCAAAAAAGAAACAGATTCACTCATTCATAATATTGGAACCAGGGCTTTTAAAATGAAAGCTAAGGCATCATACTTAGAACTAATAAATGCAAATGATGGCTAATCTCGTATAAGATTATCCCCTGGAACACACGGCCACAAAGTACAGCTCAGCAGGTGGAAAGGAGGAAGGAGAAGGGAGAGGAATGTAGGTGCTAAGACGCTACATGGTTTGCACAGCGTTACTTTGGGAAGTTGCAGTGAGCAGCAAATTGAACTCGGATCATCTATCAGTCTGCTGGCCACAACAGACATTTCTTCCATGGGGAAGTTTGCTGTGTTCTTGGTTTTTTGCCTTACTTTCTTTGCATCAAAGGTTGTCATTCTTGAAACTCTCAATCAAATTAAATTACTGTTTCCACAAAAGGAAAGGAGGGTAAAAATCAGAATATGGCCCTTTGTCAGTAATTATTTCTTTTGCAATTTGAGTTACACATGAAATCATTTATCTTTTGTTTAGTAAAGCATTTCATACATCTCTGACTGGAAAGAAGAAAGAATGAGCTGTGACTAATAGGAACTGATCATTTCTAAACATTAATCTGTTACGAAACAATGAAAAATAAAATGAAATCTACTTTATCTTCATAATAAGAAAACAGAAGATAACAGGTAAGGAGAAAAATTAATGAAAGACTGAATTTAAAACATGCCAACACCAAATGCAAATAGTTTATTTCATTCTGCTGGGAGCCAAACGATAACATCCCATCTGATATTTTTTAAAAATAATAAAATAAACCCAACAAACAAACTTAAAAGCTAATTTGGAATAATTAGCCAAGAGTTTCAGTGCTGAGGGTACAGGTGTAGCATCGTACAGACTTTAAGTACAGTCTTACAGGTTTCATGTAAGATGTCAAGATGTAAGATGTCAAGCTCCTGATGTCTCAGAGTCTGTTCCCTCAGTCTCTCTGATTCTCAATATGTAAAAATATAGGTACAGCCAGGTTATGCAGACTGTACTTCAGATACTGACAGCTGATAGTCACAGAGAGACGAAGGGTTAAAAGAGAGCAGGAGTTAACAGCCCCTCTCTCCACAGTACAGTCACCATCTCATTTTAAATGTAAAATTTGCCATGAATGGGCCAATCAGTAAGGAAAATTAATTTGAGGCCCATCTATGCATGGCATCTTTACAGTTTTTTACTATCAAATGACCAAACAGCTGAAGAAAAATAATGTTTTTCCACACATACAGCTAGTTAGTGTTTACTGTAGTCCTCCAAGACTTTGCAGAAGTTTGCTAACTGAGGAGATGGAATATCCCTTCAAATGGCGATGCTATACTTGTGGCT
>VZTV01124354.1:0-10823 GCA_013400875.1 Anhinga rufa
GGAGGAGAGGACGGATGGCTGCTCTGTGTGTGCACACGCAAGCGAGAGGGAGGGAGGGAAAGAGAAAGGCGCACATGATTTTCTGGCATGTAAATCCCTGAGAACAATGAGCGCTATGGTCTGCTCTCACTCCCAGCACAAAGGGGAGGAAAATACAGTGACTGGAGTCAAACAGGGCAGAATATTGTCAGGCTAGAGGAGTGGAGCTTCTGCTTCGCCCCACCACCTGTGCCTGGAGTAACAGAAGCTTCTGTCCTCGCTGTGCGGTCTTGGGTTTCAAAGAGAATTTGGGACGCGCTGCTCGGCAGCATCTCCCCTCCTTCTCAGAGAACCTGCGCAAATCCTTTCAGGCTTCCCTCGGGACTATAGTTATAACACTGCTCCTGTGGGCTTCGGCAACACCCTCGGCGTGCATGGGGAGGGCTGCGCTCCAGGCATCTTGGGTGCTCATGATGAGGCAAATGTCACATGCAGGGACAGGAGATGAGTTTTCCTTCCTTGTACGTGCTCGGGCACTGAAAGCGGACAGGCCCAAGTCTGTTGTCCTCTTTACGGGCCTTTCTGCCCACAGGGAGGGTAAGTTGGCTTCTTTCCACAGAGATTTGCATTTTGACTGCCATCTTTCTGGAATCCTTTATGAAATGAGGAGGGTGTTGGTTGGCTGTAAAACACAAGCTCGGAGGGCAGGCCTGCAGTGTGCTCGGCTTGGCTGTAGCAGCAGTGACTGCTGGAGAGTGGCTGCTGTGAACCCCACATTCTGGCTCTGCTGGGCATTTTGCAGGATGAGACCCTCCTGCGTAATTGTGATCAACTCGGGCCTGAAAGTGCTGAAGTCAGGCTAGAGGGGAACTGGTAAAACTATGGCAATGAGTAATTGGGCGAAGGATAGGAAGGATTTGTGGTGGGAAGCGATCAGTAACATTAAAAGCAAACAAACAAGCAAGTATCATAGTGTTTTGGATTGCTTTGTGTTATGAGAAATTCCTCAGGCCAAGCAGCTCAATTTATACATTCTTGTTGTAATTGCAAAAACCACGAGACTGTAATTTAAAAAACAAAACCAAAACAAAAAGCCAGCGGGAGGTTCCTTTACTCCTCTGGAAAGAGGAGTCAACTCTAAACTTTTATTCCTTTGCAACAATACATAGGGGCTTTGCAGTGCTGAGCCGCCTCGCCTGAATGTTAAATTATGGCACTTGTTTTACTCTTTATTTCTGTGTCTTGCATGATGCAGTTTGTACCAGCAACATCTGAATGCTTTGGCTTACTTTGAAAGGCTAGGAGAGTTAAGGGTCTTTCATGGAATAAAAGAAAATCCCCAAAATAGCCTTCTGTAATTTCTGAATTGTATTCTTAGCTGCATTAGCATATAGCTGCAGTTAATTCATTTGCATTAGCGAAAAAGTCAAAGTGAGAGCAGAATTAGGCCTGTTTGAAAATCAAGCCAGATCATATCTGATGCAACTCAATCTCAGCTTTGAATCGGAAGCCTGTCACGTTGCTTGCGAACCCAGAGACGTGGATGTTTCAGACTCATCCCAAACAGTAGCTGTGTGACATACCGAAGGAGGGGATTGTCTTCAGTGTTAGGCTGGGGCCTCTGGTTTTCCAGCCACCCCAGCAGTGGCCAGAACCAGGGCACAGGATGTGCTGAGGTGATCCAGGCAAGCCTGTTCTGTACAGTGCTGGGGGCAGAGACCCGTCCCCCCTGCCCTGCCACCATGCTGCAGAGGCACCGGCCCCGCAGGCCCTGCCAGACAGACAGCATCACTGTCCCCAGAGCCCACGCAGAGCTGGGATCTCCTACTGCCAGAGCTAGTCTGGTCCCCCCCAGGGCTCAGGCGTTGCTTGCCTGTTGCCCCACGTAGGCATAGTTTTAGATGATCGAAGATGTAGGTGTGTGTCTTTGGGGGGATGAGGGGGTGGTCAACAGCACTGTGGGATCCGGGCAGCTAACTCCTATGGATTTCAGAAGGAGCTGGGTGCTCAGCTTGCATAGGTGCTTTGGAAGTCCTGAGAGATGATAGGGAGGTCTCCTCCAAGGAGGACTTTTTTTCTCCTACCTGGTTATCACAGTTATCTTTTGGCTGAAGCAGGACGCCTGATAACCCATACAAATTCATAGCAAAGCTATAAATCTTTTTAGCTATGAACATGTATTATTTTTTTAAAATTTTGAGACCTTTGTCTCAAAAAGGCATTGAGCATTATTTTTAAACATACTGCCCCTTAAATATATCTTCCATTAAATGCCTGGGTCCTCATTTTCTTCTGTTTAAGAAAAAAATGGGAAAAAGGGAGATAGACACATTTCTGGGACCTTCCTTAAGGCATGTTATTTGACATACTTTTTATCATGTCAGTTCCTGACCTGAGTTCTCTATAAACTTAATAGTTATAATCTTTTAAATCCTTCCTCAGATGGGAACTTCTCCATGGCTGTAATAAGTTTTGTTCTTCTGTATCCTTTTTGAAATGAGGTAGCAAGTACTTGAGCTTGAGTGTGCATGAAGGCTTTACATATGGCTTTACCTTTTTTTTTTCTCCTTTCCCTGTATTAACACATTCTCCCATCCTGTTGTCTTGTTTCTTTGCCACTTCTTTGTCCCTCTGTACAGAGCAGGTGTTTTCACTCAACTGCCTACAGCGATGCCAAAGAATTTTCCAGAGCAGTTGGAGTTAAGATAACATCCATCAGCGTGTATGAGGAAACGGCCGCTTTTTATGTGCGTTACCTTGCATTTGTCTACACTAAATTTCAGCCGATCAGGGAATATTTCCTCAACGTCTTTGGAAATTATATAGTCATTGACTGAGGGTGAGAGAGAGGATAGAAATTAAACGGTCACAACATTTGCTGAATATTTACTAGTGGAGAGGGAGGGCTCCTTTGAAATGAGACCAGTTCCTCACAATCTCATTTCTCTGTGCTGCGCGCTCTCTCTCTCCCCTCCACCATGAAGTGACAGGATTAGGGAAGGCATGAAAGAAATTTCCGTTAGCTCTCTTCATTTTGGGAAGATGGGGCAGCGTGAAGTTGGTGTTGCAGGAGTTGTGTGCAAGGGACCGTTTCGGGGCTTCCATTTGCTCAGGGAAAGGAAGGTGGGTCCGAGCGCCTGGTCGGGGATGGGGTGGGGAAGGCAGAGGGAGCTGGTAGCACGCACTTGCCCCAGAAGTTGAGACCTGTAAGGGCAGAGCTCACAGCAGGCTTTTCAGCGTGCAAGAAAGCTTCCAGGGTTAGGAGGCTGCCTCATGTTCCTCATGCTTATGGATTGGTTTGTCACCAAGACAAGATTTTGGGAAAACCTTTTCCTCCTTGAAAGAAAAGCAGATAAAAATAATACACAAGTTCTTAGTTCTAATGCAGAAAAAATATATTGTTCCCTTCTGCAGCCATGTGCTTGCCTTATGTTAGGAGAGGCGCTGCTCTTACCACTCAGTATAAAAATGGTCAGTGCAGAGGCACCCATCTGGGGCAAACGCTGCATTTGCTACCCCTGTGGACTTCTTGAATCACATTAAATAGAGAAGGGGAACTGTAACCCCCACTGGGATTGGTTGCCTCTAGTAATGAACACTCAGTTTCGAAAGTCTTAACCTGATTCTTACAAACATAAAAGCACTACCCAGAAAGTTCAATTCCGTTTGTAATTGTTCTAGCCAAAATTCAGATCTGTTTTCCTTCCCAAGCATCAGGAGCTTCACAGTTGTCACTACTGTTTCCTCTCTATACCATGGTACATGTTGTTGAAATATCGACCAGGAAATCCTAGGGCACATGTAAGTCCATTTTCTAAAAAGATTTATACATAGCCTTGGTGAAACGTCACTGATGTTGTGGATTGATGTAAGTACATATGTATTTAGGATATGTGTTTGTAAACTTTCTAGGCAGTCTGTGGCAAATGAAAACAGAATGTTTCAAATGTGTTTCTGTCTTTAAAGACCAAACACACCAGCTGAGCCATCTACAGCTCTTGTTGCCATCCAAGCCCCAAACTCTGCATGCTAAAGTAGTTGGGGTGAACTGGTTTTGAGCACCACCTCTAGCTGAAGATTTGGCATATGAAGTATAATTTATGTTGTGTGGGCTACTTTTAAGCAAAACTCTAAGCATTCTTCAAAGAAAGTTTCTCTCATTTCATACTGTCTGTTCTTGTGTTTGATATGACACCAGAAGGTAGTAAAGCACACTTATAAAAGAATCTCTCTCTTGAATGTGCGGTTTTGTTCATGCTCGTGCTTCTCCCTGCGCACCCATCTGCTCTGGGGCTTGTAAATGGCACACATCACTTCGCAGGCAAGTAGCAACCGTGGAAAAGTGCCTGTGGCTGCTGGCAAGATCAGGACTATGCGTGCAGAGAGGAAGGTTGAGCTTGGCCTCTCTCCACGGAGAAGACCAGCTTGTCAGAAACCCACGTATTTCAGCTGTGGCCTTGACTCTGACACTGACTTTCCCAGGCTTTGGGGGAAACTTAAACACCTTTAATATCTTTGTGTGTGTTTGCCAGAGCACCTGCTACCTCACCGTTTCGCTGTGGCATATACTGGGCTGAGCGAGCTTTGGAAAGCAGAGTAGTTACGGAAATGATGCAGTGTAATGTTTTCCTGAAGTACCAGGTCTCTGCTTTTCCTTTTTCCCTTCTGATTTAATGTTTTTCCCCTTTCCCCCCTTTTCTTCTTCCCCCTTCGATGTACTACTGTGTTGTCTTGTTACCTTTCTAAAATGCTCTCTGAGCATATATGTCCAGGGACCTTTCTGCGTGGTATCAAAATAGTTGGCTGCTTATAAAGTTGTATCATCAAAGTTCCTGCCTATGGCCTGTGCAAAATGGGTGTTCAGAACGTAGTATCTTTTCATCAGGGAAAGATGAAACGTGTTCATTGCTAGATTACTATTTAAAGAGAAATCACTCGGGTGCTGTAATTGGAATACCCAAATCGTGGGCTGAGTTCCTCCTCCTGGGGTCCTGTTGCAGCTTTGATATACAGACTTTGTCAAAAGATTTTGAAGGTAGAAAGCCTGCCAGGAAGAATAGTAGCAGAAGGGGGGGAAGATCAAGGTATCAAAGGGGATGGTACTGACAGAGAAGTCTGTAGTGATGTGGCTCCCATGGATCTTTTCCTTTCTCCTTCCCAGGATTCAAGAGCTCTCTCCCTGCAGTAGAAATCCAAAAGGGAAGCAGTGGGCATTAATACTTCCTGCTTGTTAAGATGCAAGCAGCCCACCAGAGCCCAGGGAGGAGGGAAGAGAGAGGGAGGTGCAATTTACTTCTTTTCTTGCTGGCTTCAGTGAACTTGGCTCACCATGGGTCCCTCTCTTGCTCTTGTAAAATACATCCGAATTCAGTAGCAGTATAAATGTGATGAATTTCTGGTCTGTGTTGAAGGGCACAGAGTGGTGCTGTCTTGCTCTTGGGCTTGCTCAGATATACATTTCATGTATCACTTACCTACCACGCAGGGTGGTTATGAGGATTAATTAGTTAATGTTTGTACAGCACTTTGAAGATGTAATGCACTATTAGGCTCTAGTCTCTGCTTGATGCATGAGTAGAACACCCATTAATGCTAATGGAGGTTGCAAGCATTTCTCAAGCAGGGAATACATAAATGCTAAATATAATTGTAATTATTATTGTATTTCACAATATTACTTGATCAGGCTTTTGTAATTTAGCTTAATTTTTTTAATATATAACTTGCAGAAATAAAAAAAAGTTCTTAATTTTGAATCTTGCTTTCAAGAACAAAATCCTTCAGCCTGAAATGAGCAATCATCCTTCGTTCTTCATGTTTCATTGTTTTCTTGTCCTCTTTGTGTCTTGTGTATCATCTGACCAGAGGTACATTTCTGTGTTCTGCAATTGGCAGAGGTATCTTGCTAGCTAAGGAAGCAAACTCACAACACCTAGCACAAATAGTATTTGATTACTGCTAATTACAGGGCTGTCACATAGACAGGGGGAAAGAACGATGGCTGGCTTTGTCAAATAGCAATGAAATAACCTGCTGTCTGTCTACTGACTTAATGGCTTTAATTGCCAGCGCATAATCAAGATCTGGTGAATTTGTTTGAACATATCAGCAGGCACCAAATATTTCAATTAAGATCAAGTTGTATAACTAGTGTTGCTCTAGCTAGAGCAGAATTCTGGTAAATTCAGATTTTTGAGGCTTATGAAAGGGTACCCGTCGGCAAGAGCCAGCAAGCAAAGTTGACGGCTGTTTGGGGTCTGGTTTTTGTTTTGTTTTGTTTTGCTTTCCAGACTTTGAGTAACCTTCTTCTCCTGTGATGCTACTGGACCCGTCTATGTGGTTCACTTTTATTTTGTTTCGGTCTGTTTTGTTTCTCAGGATGATGCCCTCCAGCAGAGTCCAGGCACTGTAGGCTTTCTACTGTGAACCCTTCCCCTCAGTCCACCCCAGGCACAAGGTGTGAGCGATGCCTGGGCTGTGGTGTGCCCAGAGGGGAACATCTGTCCCAGGCTCCAGAAGGAGGCTGGCTGCAGCAGCATGAGAAGTGCAAGGCAGTCTAATTGTCCTTGCAGCCTAGCAGACCAAAGGTGGTCTTTTTCTTCCATGTAAATTATAAAGCTTTTTTTTCCTTTTGTCCCTCATCCTCTTGCCAGCACATTCTTTTTCAAGAAATCAGTCCCTTTCTGTAGCCAGTGGATATTACAAGAGTTTGGGATGAATGCTTGAATTATGTTCAGCCCTGGGAGCTGATTTTGTCCCAAACTATCTGAAGCCACTTTATTTACATCAAAGCCTCAATCAAAGATTTTTGCTCTATCTTTGAAGGATCCTTACTTGAGGGATTCACGCCCATTCAACCAGATCATTAGCAGCTTCTTAGGCACAGAAGAACATGTCCTTGTGATAAAATCTGCAAGGCCTTGACCCGGACTTGCCATTGCTCTTTCATTAGCCGCTGAAATGGGAATCTTGCACTTCTCCGAGGCTGCTTTGAGCACTGGATCCTGTAGACTCCCCTTCCCTGTCCTGTTCATATTTAATCATGATACTTGAAAGGACCCATCTGTACCAACCTCATCAGTTTTCATTTAGCTGCTATCTGAATTTTCTGTTTTGTTTGTGTGGTTCCTATGGCTTGTTATGTGACAGGCATTGGTCTGGATTGGTGGATGGATGTTCTTGGCACTAAGGACTCTACCTCACTTTAAATTGATCTTCTTAGCTTTGGTGGTTGTATTTCTTGCTTTGACATCAGGATAAGTGACCTATGCTTGTCTGTATATTGTTATCTTTTAGCTCTATGCACATACTGTTCAGTGCAGCTTAGCTTGACCCCAAGATAGAGTATGACCTATCTTCTCCCTGCCCTCATGAGCCCTGGAGGTTTAGGGATCATGCTCAGCAGGCATGAGCTTGAAAGCTGGCATGCAGAAAATCCCAAGTTCTTTCTGTTTGTTCTGAAGGACCTTTAGAAAGTTGTACCTGCCCCCTGCTTACTTCTGGCAAAGCTGGAATCATTCGTGCGTGTGTTTAGTGGGAGCTCTCAGCGCTCTACAACTCTCTAGATCAGACCTGGAGTCCGAGAGCTAAAAACAACCCCAAAATGCAGAGATGAAGTTTGATAGACAGATTTACATTTGCAGAAAGGCAGCAAATTAAGCCAGAGTTGTCTTCCTCCTATCCTTTTTTTTTTCTCTTTTTTTAAGTCGAAGAGGAGAAACCTAGACCACTAAACACTCTGGTACCAGTTTTGCTTCTTTTGGATGTGTGTGTACATGTTTCAATGAGTTCTTAGCCTTTTAATGGGTTCTATATATGCATATTTTAAAGATATGGAGAAGTTGATATTGTAATAATAGGGTAAGGCAGAGATGCTGGGCAAGGTCAGTGGGCTTGCATATTGATGAAGCCAAAGAGTGGGAGGAATGAGGAGGGCTTGTGAGAGTGCATTCTTTGTGCTTGCTACCCCTTAATCTAAATTTAGCTGAATTCAGGAAACTCAAATCACAAAGGAACCTGCATTCTTTTTTTTTAATCAGAATTTCCTTAAATTTATTTTTTTTTTTCACCAGCTACTCAATTTTATTGTCCAACTGAAATAACTTAGGTATCGGTCGCACAGCTGTATTACTCTCAGTGGTATCACAGAGAACTAAATTGCATACCATGGTTATGGACTTTCCATCTCTACCAGTGCAGAAGATGCTGGGACAGCAGCTGCCAAGACATTACACATAAAAGCCACCACTTTGATGGACAGGGAACAGTCAGTGCTCCCTATGTCTTAAGGGGAAAAATAACAGAAGAAAACAGAGGTTTTACACTTTGTTCTTTTGCTAATGTGCTTTTCATTTTCTGTGTCTTACTAGTTCTGTCACATACAGGTAGCCCGATAAGAACTTCCACATTATGAAGTTCATCTCCATTCTCTACTAGATAAATATCTACCCTTTGAAGGATGCTGTTTCTGTTAGTTCTCCATTTCACTGGTTGACTGCAGACATGGGTGTTCTTAGAAGTACAGGCCAGATGCTTGGAAAGGGTAAATCAGCATAGCAAAGCAGCTGCTTCCACTTACGCCACCTGAGGACCCCCTTTTTATCTTTTTTTTATCTACCCTTTGTGCATTTTGTAGCTCCGAGCAAACTTTGCTAATATCGTTATTGGCAATTATATCTTAATTAGTTTCTGGTTTTCCAGCATTCCCATCTTGTTTACTTCTGCTCAAGAGCTGTGAGCTCTGGTAATTTTCCAAGTTGTCATCTCACACTTCCAAAATCACCAGATTTCTTTCATTTGCAAAAGTACAGTTTTTGAAGTGTCTTGTACTTCCTGGCAAGGGCGTTACATCCAGCTTTTTTTTTAAAAACTTAGAACTCCTGTTTCCTTCTAACTAATTTCTCCAGTAAGAATTAGTGCAAGGTGTGTGTCTTTGGGAGCTCTGCTAGGTAGAGGTGTAGTTAAAAGTTCTGCTCTTGCTCTATGTCTTCTTTAATATTAATGAGGTGTAGGGATTGCTTGGATAGCAGATGTGAGAAATCTGAAGGTTTTTACATTGCCTTTTAAATTCAGCCAAAGATAGTACTCCTGAAATGCTCCTGCCATAAAGAATTGTTGGGGATGTGTGTGCATCGGTGGTGAGAGGTAGCAGAGAGCTTGCAACAAGTGATGTGGAACAGAGCAGCGATAGGTGCAGATTCTTCACGTTCACTCTAGTATTTTGATTATATTAGTAATTCTCATTTTATTTTTGCTGATAAAATTTCTTGTTGGATGCCCTTTCAGAGTAAAACTTAGTAATCTTCCTACGTAGTTAATATTCAGATATAAAAAAACTATTACAGTTTAAATGATGAATAGATGCTAATTTATACGTATATACTTATACTCAGAATGCCTAATTAATGATCTTCTGTGTCAGTCACGGATATGCAAATCATTATATTTTGCGACTCGTATCATAATTGTGTTGCCCCGTCTGGCTTCAGTTTGGGGGAATGTTTTTACTGCAGTTTAGGAAGGGTTATGAAAGAGACTAAGGAACAAAAAAACCCACAGTTGGTTAATGTCTCACCACTGCAGCTGATGTGGCACTTTGATCGTGCTTTTAGTTTTAGAAGTTGAAATGGGAACGGCAGCAGTAAAGGACGTTATTTTCTAGCTATGCTAATCAATCAGAAGCAGGTAGATCCTGGTGGTTTTTATCTGTGCCACTGGCAGGCATGCAAAGGAAAACACCTTATCTTCCCTAGATCTCTAGCGAAAGGACCTCAGGTTTAGCAGTATGAGCCACTTTTGACAGACGAGACAAAAATGTCCGCCTGATGGCAGGGTACGTGACGTGCTTCACACATGCCGTGTTGGCCTGCACTGACGCGTGCTGGGGGCTCGGTCAAGCAAGTGCCCGGTTGTCCCTGTTCCTGTGCTAGAGCTTTACAAGCTCATTATCTTTCACGGTGGGTGAACTCAGTTCCCATGAAGACAACTGGCATAAGCCTCTTCTGTTGGGCTGTTAAGAAAGGTGGACGTTTGCATGGCATCTGAGGTGTCCGAGGTAAAAGGAGCAGGAACCAAATTAGAGGATCTCTGAGTAGCTCTCTGGAGAGCTCCTCTATCCCTGTCCACTATACAGGGAGCTATATTCACTCTACCTTGTGGGAGCTATATTCACTCTACCTTGCCGCACCAGTGCCTAAATTTAAGTGGTGTTGGGAGCTCATCACGAAGCCATAATTTCTCATCTGTCTTTCTCTTTAAAAGAATGTCTGCATCCATGGCAAAGTAAAAGATTCGCAATGTATTTTATTAGGGCTTGTGGGTACATTTTGCTACATAAATAATTCTACCTTCCATAATTACAGAGAACATTAATAAAAATTATGATTTTCAGCTGTGATATGTACTTGCATTGAAGCTGGTCCAAATTTGCAATTCTTGGGATTTGGACAAAGGGAAATGGACAGGGTCAGTTATTTTTATGGCTGCCTTTCTGGTATCTTGGACTGAAAACAGCTGTGAGGGGAAAAAAAATTCTAAACCTGACAAATTTCATGCAATTACTGGCCTTGAAAAACATATTTTAATAAATTAATTGATGGAAGCTTGTTTCTAACCTTCCAGCACTTATATTAGGGTGCTGCATGGGCCAAGGGTTTCCTGGGGCTGGGGGCAGGAGGGGCTCCCAGTGGGGGTCTGTCAGGGCAAGGCTGGGCAGCTGGACACGTCCCAGTGGACACGTCCCAGCCGGGAGCAGGGCAGCTCCGGGCACCGGGCGCCTCCCTGGGATGGACCGAGGCTGGGCTGGGACGCGGGCCCGTGGATGGCGGGGCAGGGCTGTGGGGAGC
>VZTV01124371.1:0-21149 GCA_013400875.1 Anhinga rufa
TAAAAAACAAACCAAACCAAACACTCACACACACCTTTTTCCTTTGCACGTGGAGAAAGAGAAAGGAAGCACAGCTCGAAAGGCAGCATCTGATCCAAGGCAGTATAGGATGGCGGGAGCCTGGTCCTGCACATTTTCTTCATCTACACCAAGGTTCAGACATGAGAGCTGGTGGCATCACATTCCTCAGCCTTAATGAGAGGGCAAAAGATGACTGCGGGACAGTGATCTGCCTAAACGTCTTGTAAACACAGGCTTGAAAGTGCAGGGAAGTGGAGAAATAAACATGGGAGCTTTGAATTTGGTCAGCGCCTGGGGAAGACTTGACCGAGAAACAAACATCTGAGAACAAAAGAGGAAGGGAACGTGAAGGTTGGGGGATGCCTGTTACGAGCAGATGTGCGTGAGATTCGCTTTGGCGAGCAGTGAGCTCAGGATGGCAGCCGAGCCCCCGGGCAGCGTGGCGGTGCCGGGGGTGCTGCAGCCGGCGGTGGAGCAGGGGGAGCCCGGCCAAACGCCCCCCCGTCCCCGCGCTAGCGTCCCGCCACGCCGGAGGAGCTCGAGGAGCTGCGAGATCGGCTCTTGCTTTTTGCTGAAGGGGGTTTTCTTAATCTCAGGTGTTACCGTCCTGACAGGGAGGGCTCTTAATGAACATCGTCTGGGGCCATAACGAAACGCTCGCCAGCTTGCTCGGCCACCAAGGCTGGAGCCATCGTGGGCTTTGGGGAAAGGGTTAATTGCTGAATATTCCCACAGAGCAACTGCTGACGTTATCTCCTCTGTTACCGTGTGCTTCATGGTGTTTTAATACGCTTCCCAAAGGCGTTAAATCAGAGAGATGAAAAAGTGCGTAACGGACAGTCGATGCCACAGCGAAGACGGATGGGCCCGGCTCGGGCTCGGGCAGTCGCTGTAAGCCTTTCTCTCTTACTCACAAAGACGACTGATGAGGATTTTTGAGGAACCGCCCCTGAGAACCAGCTTTCAGGCTCACTTTTTCCTGTTCTCGTAGTTCTTCTCTAGCCCTGTTGGCAGGGGAGGCAGGAGTGCCCTGCGCCGCCCGTGAGGCTGCCGGGGACCCGCCGCCCCAGGGCAGAGCTGCTGCAGGGTGCCCGGGGGGCGCGGGCTGTGCTTCCCGCACAAGGCAGTCTGTCTGCTGTTGTTTCTATTAACTGGAAATAGGAAACAGCTCAGAGTAACAGGGGTCCTGGGTCTGGAAACATAGAGAGTGCCATTTCTCATCCTAGAGCTGACAGGGAAGCTGTGGATCTGCAGCTTGCAGAGACACAACGATATTTCAGGCCAGCTCTCCTTTACCAGCCTGCTGAAGGCAAGGGTTTACACACACACATATTTATTTCAGACCACTCTTTAATGCTGACCTTATGGATACTGCGTGAAGATATTTTTTAGAATGCAATCTCTCTTTCTTTTGCAATAAGAAGGATGCCAGCACTGACTGTGTAAAAGAGGTGGGTGCTCCCAAATGGGCTCTACTTCAGTTTTTTGCAGTAGGTTAAATACCCTGAATGTTTCCAGCTAATGCTTTAGGAGAAGTTAATGGTATAAACCTGTTTTGTTCCCGTTGCCTCCCAGCATGCCCCCGATGACAGAGGCGGCGGCCAGGCAAGCCCTCCTGCGCTTCGTGGCCTCCCGATGCTGCTACGGGAGCAGAGCTGCAGGAGAGCTGGCCATCCAGCGGCTGCGGCCGCAGGGGACGTACCGAGTGAGTACCTTCGGACCTGGCCTCTTGGGCACCTCTCTGAGCCTCCGGGGTAACGTCCAGTTACATAGCGACATTGGGCCACGAAGAACCGTCCGCTCATTAAATTAAATGGCTTTCATCCTACTTTAAATGCAGACATGCAAGTGCTTTCCAAGGAAAGTCTGCCTAAGAGCTGACTACAGGCTTTTATAGCTGAAAGGTCCATCCTCCTCTACAGGGAAGCGCCACCTTGGCAAAGCCCCTGGAAGCCGCCTCTTACAGCCTAGCTTTGGCAAAAGAGCCCTTTCCTTAGCTAAACGCAGGCACCTGCTCTGCACCTCGGTATTTTGGGCTCCGGCGAGCACAGAGTAACGCCATGCATCCCCCCGCTGTGAATTTATTCTGGTGATGTTTAATTCCACAGAAAACATGTGGACTTGGCTCCCTATTGTCGTTTCTCTCCCTGAAACGAGTTACTGCGGACTTGGTGCTTGCTGCGGTTAGCCTCTGGATCTCGAGTCGGTCCTGGTTTGGGGAATCAGTGCCCAACAAACCAAACCCGTGGGTTCTGTGCCAGGGTTTGGTGCTGGCGCTGCCTGGGCAGCTGTCCAGGGGGGAGCTGCTGTGCCCGCCCCTGCTCCCTTTTCTGGGGCTTCTTGGAGGGGATAAGGAATGAGCACCGAGGAGCAGGGTACTGGAAGTGCCCTCTGATAAGCACTGTGGGCAGATATTCCTTTACACTAGTGTTTGTTCCACGTCTGAGATTATTCAGATTACTCACAAACATTACCTGGGCCTTCCCTAAAAAAAAAAAAGCCACAGGATTCTCCAAATAATGGCAAAACTCACTTTTGCTGTGAAAATGCCAACCCGTTTTTCTTACGCAAGTTGTACTCAGAGACGGAAGAGTCTAGGATTGCTCCTGAGACCTGGTGTTAGCAAGTCACGGTTCATATTTAAACACCCGCGTTGTGCAAGTTGTCTTTGTGGTCAGTGCGTGATTTTTCTCTTCTAGTATCGACTGGAGACGTTCAGTGAGTCGAGGTTAAGCGAGTGGGCGTTTGAGCCCTTCACCAGTAAGTGATTGCCCCGTATCCCACTGGAATGGCTCTCGTGGGACGTGCCCCACACACCGGAGCTGCGGTCTGCGGCAGCGCTCGCCGCCCAGGGCTCGCGTGGCTCCTGGAGGTGGCCTGAGCCTGGTTTAACGTGCATCAGGTTCATCTCATCCCTTGTGGCCGTTGGCACCCTGCAGGGCCCATGAAGCTGGGCAAAATGCTTTCCTCTGCAGGCTTAGTTTGCTTCCCTCGTGTTGGGGAAGGTTTTGCAGCGTGGCCACGGAGCAGAGGCCGTTATTTACCTGCCTCCGCAGCAGTGATTTCCTACCAAGTGTGCCATGTATACTCAAAGCTTGACTGGGGATGGGCACCTGCATGCAGTGGAGCTCTTTGCCAACCTGCTGAGGACCGTGGGGGACCCCTGCCCCTGGTTTTTGGGTGACAGCTGATCCCCGGTGCCTGCACTGGCCCGGCGGGTTTGCTGGGAGGGCTGGGTGGAGGCTGGGGCTGTGCCGTGGTGGCAGGAGGATGCTCAGCACCTCAGGGTGCCCCTGGCACGGACCACATAGGGTCGGTCCCCGGTGCGGCCCCACGTGGGGATGGGGAGCGATGTTGGCCAGTCCCCAGCAGCGCCAGGAGCCGGCCAGCATCCGAGCACCCCCCCCAGCAAGGTGGATAAGGCTCTGTCTCTTCCTGCAGAGGCCGGAGTGGCCAGACCCCCAGGGGACGCCCCTCTGGACCCCTGGGACGTGGAGGTTGGGGCCCCCCCGCTCTTCCAGGGCCAGACGCGGCGCTGCCGGGTGCCCCGCTCGGCGCTGGTCAGGGTGAGTCCTCGCTTGCTGTCGGCTGCTCCTGGGAGCCCCTTCCCCAGCCGATGGGCTCGGCGGGGCTCGGCGAGCAGCCCCCAGCCGGGGCAGTGTCCCTTCCCCGGGACCCTCAGCTCCTCGGGACAGTGACGGGTACCTCGCTACGGTTCTCCTTTTCTTGGGTTTTTCCTCATTAAACGCCACGGAAAATAGCCAGAGATCCCTTCTTCCTGGTGTTTTCTTCCTCTAGAGGTTTGAGGACAAGTCTTGCTGCAGCCCTTTCAAGATACAGCACTGGATAATCTTTCCTCTTTTGTTAAATTTTTTTTTCAACATTAGCAGAACATTTGTTTGCATGACAGTTCCCATTTAGCTTTTGACAAGCTCTATAGCTGGTCAATTTATTTTACTTTTTAAGTGATATGATGAATAAAGAAAAAAAATTACTTTCTTTTGCCAGCACTACATAGACGTTTGCCTTTGTTAAGCATTATTATTTATGACTGCCTCCTTTAATGGTCGTACAGCACAGTTTTATGGTGTTGGATTCTGTTCCGTTAGGACCAGAATTTTATCACTGAATTTTGATGCAGGAAGAGTGCATGTGCATAATACGAGATACCCCAAATCCCTGGGCAGCTCTGTGTGTGAATAATCTTCTGATTTCAGGACTGCCACAGATGCCACGGTCGCGGCCGGTCCCAGTGCGGGGTGTGCCACGGGGCAGGTCGGGTAAGGAGCTGGGAAACCTTCCGCCAGGAAAGGTGGCCCGTGTTTCCTATTCCTTTCAGTTTGGGCTTCATTTGCAAAATTACGCCACGGGTTACCTTATTACTGCGCTTATGATGAGGGTTGGAAGGCTGAGGGGAAGCTCCGTTTTATGCCCCCTTCGCCACCCTGTGTCCCAAACCCACTCGTGCTCAGTGCAGGTTCCCACCGATGTTCCCGGGGTGGCTGCAGAGGTGCTGAACGGGGCTGCCAAAATCCTGCCTGGGTAGCAGATATGTCTTACCCCGTCCTCAGCCGATAGCCTACGTGCTGTAACGGTGGGAGGGAAAGGAGAATTTGCTCCTGTGCTGTTGAAATGAGGTCAGATCTTCAGCAGGGAATCCACCCAACTGGTCGCTGTCTTTCAGCTACGCTCCACTGGGTGTCTGGGGTTTCCGAAGGGAAGAGGAGGCTTAACCCCGGGGTGCAAGTGCAGCTACAAATCTGGCCTCCTGTCTTTACTTGTTCTTTTGCACAGATATGCCCAAAGACAGACAAAAGATGTATTGTTATTGCACTAAAACTGCAGCTTAGTTAAAGTTAATCCCATTAAATGTGAATACTTAAATAAAAGTCTTCTACTAACCACGTTAATAAGTAACAGTGG
Source organism: Anhinga rufa (assembly GCA_013400875.1). NCBI lineage: Eukaryota > Metazoa > Chordata > Aves > Suliformes > Anhingidae > Anhinga > Anhinga rufa. The sequence continues at coordinate 4,945 of VZTV01124371.1, forward strand.
AAAAAAGCATGTGTAAGAAAAAAGACATTTCAACCTAGATTGCGTGTCCAGCTTGCATCACTGGTGAGTTTGACTGGAACACCTAATTAATCCGGAGTCACAATCCATGAGCTATTTTGTACATTCTTTTCCTTTGCCATGTCGGTGGCATATATCTTTCCCTGCAAGCCTGAGTTAGCAATTATCCTGATGACACAGATAAAAGCTTTTGATTTATAAAGCTGACATGTTTTCATTCTGGCAGTCACCACCTATTTTAATTCTTCGGTGTATTTGTAGACGAGGTGTGTAACGTGCAAGGGGTCCCGACGGAGGCTAAAGCAGCAAAAGAGATGCCAGCTTTGTTCAGGTACAGGTCGCAAAAGGTACGATGGGCTCCTCCGCACGGCTGTGAGCGTGGCTCCGCTCGGACCGCGTTGCTTCCCTTAGGCCATGTTTGCTCACGCAGCAGTAGGGTTAGTGGAAACCAGTCATCCCAGTCCCGCTGGCTTACTGGAGGTTGTCAGCTGAGGATCTACCAGGAAAATACGGGGAAGCTGGTAGGGGGAAAAAAGCCCTTAACCCAGTTATGGTCTGAGCCAAACTGGCTCCACTCGCCTGCTGCTGGCCAGGGCACGCTCTGCTGTGTGCTTTTATTATTTTCTACCATGAAGATCACTCAACAGATAAAGCAGTGCAGCAGTAGCTTTATTCTCCAGGAAAAATGGTTAGAAACAGCCTTTTCTGCCTCTGATTTTTAAGTGAACTTTCATTTTAACATCTATTATTCATCCTGTGTGGCCCGCTCAGCATTCAGAAACCAGGCTGGTATCCCAAACTCACGAGATAAGATCTCAAGCATTTAGAAAAGAATAACTTTTTGGCTCTCCTTTCTTCCATATTTTTTGCCTTTCTGTTACAAGACTGTTGCATTTCCCAGCATCTCTGGGAAACAGAACACTTTGGGTTTCCCAAGGGAGGCAGAGTTTCTCAGCCTTTGGAAGCTGCGGCAGAAGAGGCTTCCAGTCCCTCCAGGTCCATGCTGTACCTCCTGCCCTGGGTCTCGGTGGGCTCGGCTCAGCTCAGAGCACGGGGAGTGGGTGGTGGATGGGGCTGGCAGGGGCCGGCCCGGGGTGGCAGCAGCAAACTTCAGGGCTGCTCTTAGGTCCGGTTCCCGCAGCGCCCGGTTGGGGCTTGACAGGTTTCACGGCCAGCACAGCAGCCTGGAGAATTATTAGCACCCTCTGGTTTTTCCAAACATGAAACTTAACAGGCCTAAAAATGATCTTTAAGTGACAAAAAAAGAAGGCGCTGTTCTAAAACTGTTTTGTTTATGTGGCTCCATTAAGTTTAAAATAACAGAGATGGTATCGTGCATAATCATGGCAGTCATTTTAAAGCATGAATCCACTGGGGCTAATGACGGCTTGAAGAGCCTTAATGAATCAGTTGTTAACGGCTGCTAATCTGTGTTGCACTGATGCAATCAAAATGCTCCATGCCTAAGCATATGCCTCCTGCATCTGCTAGAAGCACAGGCGGCAGCGTCTTCAAAGTGACACTCGCCTTCCTACCGTTGTATGGGGAAATTGTGATTATCCTTAATTAGCTGTACAAATACATTCTTTGACTAATTCCACATCTACAGATAGATTTGAGGCTGGCATTAGTCATTTGTTTTTCCCAGCAAATATGCTATATCCCTTGAGTCACAGACCGGGGGAAGATGTATGTGCGGTGCATGTGCTCTCATTGACTCCTGTACTGCTGACCCAGCTGAGCTACACAAGCAGTCTGAAATAAATCACCTTCAGGCCTCTGAAAGTGGGCAGCTTTCAAAGTCCTGTTTAAAATCCTTCTTGTTGCATCCAAAGGTGCAATACCTGTTCTGGCCGGGGCAGCAAGACCTGTGCAACCTGTCACGGAGAGAAAAAGCTCCAGCATTTCAAGCAGCTGGTGATAACCTGGTAAGCAGCACGGGTAGAAGTTCAGAGCTGTTACTTTTATTCCTTATTTTACTGCAAGGCTTGGGAGCTCAGCTGTGCTCCCTCAGGGGGAGCGGAGAGGGTATTTATTGCCTTTGGCAGGCAGAAAGAGGGGATTAGAGGGGCAGCTTTAGTCCTTAACGATGGCAGTCTTGTCCACGGGGCGCAGTGGGAGCCGAAGTGGGTTCACAGAGGCGAAGGATTGTCCAAGGTCACACGAAATAGTCAGAGACAGAGACGGCGCGGCTGAGCCTCTGCCTGGTACAAGTTTGCACAGCCCAGACCCGAAGTCCCCGGCAGCCAGGAGCAGCGTGGGACAGCGGCCGAGCTCCTGTTTCTGGGGTTTAGGGGTGGCCCAAGGCTGCTGGCTGTTGTCTTGCTCTGGCACTTCCCACGGGGAGCTGTAGAGCCAGAGATAACCGATGGGGCCAAAAAAGATCTCAGCTTGTGAGGTTTAGCTAGAAGCCATTACCTGCCCTGTTGGGTGCCTCCTGAGCACTTCCCCGCTTTTGTACAAAATGCCTTCAATTACCCTGTGTGAAGACCTTCATTTTTCAAAACACTGTTTCTGAGAGACTGGAAATTGCCCCAGCCATGCCTGTACGCTGGTGGGACTCCTGGGGGGCGCAGGGGCCCCAGGGCTGCACCACCCCAGGCCAGCACAGCTCTGCCAGATGAGACCTCCAGCTCCTTTGGAGGCCACCATCAGCCACTAACCATGCCCGGGTCCTACAGGTAATAGCGCAAAGTGGTTCGCTATAATAGGAGCCGCGGCTTCAGAAAAGGAATATAAGACCTCTCCTGCCACAAGGAGTTAATAGATGTAGGAGGCTCTGAAAGCCGTAAGGCAAGGTGATCACCATGAAGGTCTGATTTCAGGATTATTTATGCAAGGCACCCATGGTTGTTGCATATACAAGGTTATTAAGAAACTAATGCAGGAGAGCACAAGGGTTAGGCAGGCATGATTGTTGTCCTTGGAAATCAGGGAGCATTCACGCATTGCTGGGGCATTTAGAAAGAGCGTGGAGACAGCTCAGCGCCCAACAGCCAGCCTCAGATCGTTCCGTTGTGTTTCCTCTCTCTTGCAGGAAGAACAATGTCTTTGAATTTGTCTCTGAGCATCATCTGAACTTCCCAGGAGAGCTGCTCAGCAAAGTCAGTGGAGAGAATATATTTAAAGATGAAAACGTGGTGGTGAGTGCTACTCGTGGGGCCGGAGGGGCTCTCTCCCTAGGCGGCTGTGGACAAGGGGGGATGTGAAATGGCCTCCCGCCGCACGCCTCTGCTGCGGTGGCCGGCGGCTGCTCTGGGCACGGCGATAACCAGTGCTCTCCCCTGCAGCGGACCTGTCAAGTTCCTGCTCGCAGGACACAGTTTTTCCCCTTTCTACACTCAGGAGAAGCGTAGGGAGCAATGGGGTTACAAAATCCAGCAAAAGTGGGTCTTCTTCCATCGGCAGCCACTGGGAGATTGCGCCTTTGTCCTCCCTGCGGGGACACTGGGGCCGGGGAGCTCTCAGGCTGGAGCAGAAATGCTTTGGCAGGAGCAGGGTTACCCGCAGGTGACCTGTGCGGTCCGAAGGTCTGGCACCAGGACCAAAGCAACAAGGTGGCGTCAGGCCGCTGCCCCTGGGTAGTGCAGAGCACCCGTAGCTTCCTCTGAGGATCTGAGAGTTGCTGGGTTTTCTGCCTGACAAAATGTGACCAACCCGTGCTGCAGCAGTCAGCGCTCAGCCACCCCGGGTCTCTTTTGGTGGCCATTGCCAGACTACCAGACATCCTACCCCAGAATTGTTCTCCGCAGCTCTCCAGCCATAGCGGGAGACATCCAGCAGCACATCCATCCCTGGGGCTTTTTATATTGCCCCTCGCCCGTTTTCCAATGCCTGCACAGGTTCAGCGCCGTCGGCCGCAGGCTTTGCAGGGAGAGGGCATGGGACAGCGGCTCTTGGCCCTTGCCGGAGCGCCTGCGTGGCATTGCCATCAGCCAGCAAACCTGCCTGCCTGCGGAGCTGCCAGGAGCTCATCCTGCAGGCAGGAGCTGATCCTGCCAGCTTTGGAGCCAGGGTCCAGTGCAGAGGTGCTGCTGCCGGCCAGGGCTGCTTGCTAGGCTGCTGTGGGGGCCCCTAAACAGGGTGTTCATCAATGCCGGACATCTCTTCTCCTCCAGCTCCTGTGGTACAGGGCTCCTAGGGGGGATCTGCCTCTGAGTACCTGCAAAAGTCTGGGGCAAAACAGTCTGAAAACGGCTGAAGCACAGTGCTCTCCTACAGCCAAGGCCATTTCTCTACTGCTCAGTCCTCAGCTTGATTTTTTTTTTAAATGTGAATGCAGATGAGTGAGGATTTAACTGTGCTTTTGTATTACCTATTAGTTGTTTTGCAGTAACCTGTAGAAACTTTAGTCGTGTACCAAGGGGGGGGGCGGGGATAGGCGCCCTCCAGGCACAGACCAGCCCTCCCCCAGAGAGCTATTACTCAGTGTCGCGCATCTGTAGTGAAGACTTTGCATCTGGTGTTGCAGAGTCCCTCTGGGACTCGAATGATTCTTTGGCGTCTGAGTCGCTCTCCAATGAATACTTCAGATCTGAAGTCCTACGAGTATTCAAATCAGTGGGCCTCTCACATAAGTGGCTCTCACTGCTGGCTCTGCAAGAAGTAGCTGCATTCATGACTAGTTCTGCTCTGCCCACAAGCCCAGGATTTCTCCTATAAATTATCCACATGCTGGGGGAAAACAGAGAGGCTTTAAGGAAACCCTTTCAAATTCAACAGCGCTGCGCTGCTGGAAGAAGGTGGCAGTGCATCCTGGTGGGGTGCAGCGCCGCAGTCACCCCGTGCCGGTTTTTAACCAAAGCTGGCAGCTTGGGGACAGCAGCCTCTCCCCGTGCTGTCCTGCTCCCGGGCAGCCCTAAGCTCCGTCGGGGGAGGCACGGTCCCTATTCTGGACGCTTCTGCGCTTTGCTGGGGCGGGATGGACGTGCCTTTGGGACTTGGAGCTTAGCATTATTCTGTTTATTTCCATTACATGCTCAGGTCTTTCCTCGTGCCTGCCGGTAACAGGGGAAATGCGCGTGCTTGTGTCAGACAGGCAGGGCCCCTCTTTTGGGCGGTTGGGCTTGTTCCTTGCAGGTGTACCCCATCGTCGGCTTTCCCGAGCCCGAGATCTCCCTGGCCTCGCAGCGAGCCATCGCAGAGCACAGCGCGGCGTTTGCCACCTCCTCCCGCATCCTCCGGCAGGTAAGGGGGGAGCCCGGAGCGGGGCCATCTGCGCCTCCCCCCCGCCCGCTGCGCACCCCTGCGCCCCCCGTCAGCTAATGATGGTTGATTAGCGAGCCTGGGTAGACAGAATAAGGTGTTGAGAACAGTAACCGATTTCATTTTTTATTTAGAGGTGATTTTAACAAATGAAAAAGAAATTCTAATCACCAAAGAACTCTTAATTATCAAGCGAAATACCAGGGAAATAATTTTTCAGACATGTATTGAAAGATGTAGGCGACTGTGGTTATTATTGTTCCTTTTACCTTTTCAAAGCCCTGGAAAACATTATTTATTACCACTATTTTTACCTTAGAAGCTAATTTTGAATAAACATTAGGATTCCACTCTGTCTGATTCTCACTAGAGTGTTGTAATGTCTGTTGCTGCTATTATAAATGTGAATGCAAATGCAAAAGTTTAGCTAGAACACGCTGTCTTTTCACCCGCAGGAAAGAGAAAGTTTCACATTAAAAATGCAAGTAAACTGAAAGACCAAAATAAACTTTAAAGGGAGATGGTTTGATTTTTCCATGTGGTCTGTCAAAACCAGCTTTTTTGGCAAATTTCTGTCTTCCAACTTAATTCTAGCCTGTAATTTCCACTTCTCAGCATCAAAGGCAGTTTGTTCGCTAGATTGCTGCACGGCAGCCAAAGCATCCGCTAGCTGTATGGGAAAGCAGGTGCTGAAAGCCTCCTGCCCTGCCAAATCCCCGGCACCACGTGGTATTCACGCCGCTGCGGCCTGCCTTCTGCCGGCGCTTTCCCCACCACTGAATTTTTCATCCTCTCCACTTGTCGTTGGCTGAAGTTCTTCTGGTTAATAATGAGCATCGTTCGGAGAAAACTGGGGGGGAACGGGGGGGAAATGTCTCCTTTGCTTGGCTGACGCTATTCTGGCTTCTTACGACATTGGCCGTGTGTTGGAGGTAAATATGAGGACCACAGAGACCCTCTGGGGTTAGGGAGGCTGGAGCCCGGCCGGCGCTGCTGGGCTCATGGGGCTTTGTTTGAAGGCGAGACTTTGCCCATGCAATTGCAGCGGGAGGTGGGAGCCGGGGTGGGCGCCTGCCCCTCGGCGCTGCGTGGGGTTGCTGCAGCTCACCGGCTCCCGGCGCCGCACCGGCGGCTCCGGAGACCTGACTGGCTGCCGGGCACCGCTCAGCTCCCCTCCCTCCCTCATCCCATCCAGCTGGTGTGTGCCCCCGGGTTTGAGGGGCATGCGCTCACGCCGGGGGACTGAGGGGCTGCTGTATGCCCCTGGGTTTGAGCTGGCGGCAGTCCTGGCTCATCACGGCTGAAAATTCCACCGAAACTTGGGTTTGGTTGGCGTTAGGGAAAGGCAGGAATTGTTAAGCTTGTTCTGCAAAGAAAAGGAAGGAGCGAAGAGGAGACGAGGTGCCACTGCAGCACTGATACCAGCCTATCTCCTGTAAATCAGCCATGAATAATAATTACCAGATAGGTGGAGATGAAAGCAGCTTCCTTCCCCCTCAGACAGGGAAAGGAGCGGAGCAGCAGGGGTTAAACCTGCAGCAGTTTCTGCTGCAGTAACACGGCACAGTGCAGCCCATCACCGACATCTCACCAACGCCGGTGCTTGCCGGTGCACATCCAGACCGCCGTGGCTCCCCCGTGTTCTCAGGGCAAGGACGGGGAACCGCGCTGACACGCAGACCTCAGCCATGCGTGAGACAGGGGCACGCGCTAATACGCTAAGGACTGGAAACAAGGGCTTAAAGGATTTAAGGAATTAGCTTAAATAGCTATAAATGCAGTAAAAGTGGTCTAGTACGCAAGGGCCAAAACATGCTAGCTGCAGCTAGGGGAAATTCTGATGGCTGTAGAGATGGGCTGGTGGGTCTCCACCAGATCTTCTTTCCCCCTTCACAAAGCAGCAGCGCTCTCAGACCTTGTGGCTAAAAGTTGGGGCTTTTTTTCATCTCTACACGTTTTAGTCTAACGTGAGACGCAGCGTCTGCGCCAAACTGCTTATTTAGTTTGAGCTTCTCCTTTCCTTTCCAGCGCCAAACGGTTGAGCTAATCCCCATCACAGAAGTTCACTACCAGTATTCAGGGAAGCCTTACCTCTACTACGTCTACGGGCTCGAAAACAAGGTGTACGTGCAGGACTACCCCGAGAGGTGCTGCTGCGGCTGCACCATCGTCTGAGGCCGGGGGGGAAGAGCACGATTCCGGCAGCCATCACCCAGCGAACGCCTGCCCGGCGCCTGCGGGGACTCGGGGATGCTCCAGGACCTCTCCCACCGCGCCGGGTCTGCTTGCGCCTGCACCAGAGGACTGCAAAGCGGGGAAGGGGTAGAAAACCACGGCTCCCCTCCCTCCAAACCTCTTGTACCCCGGAGCCGGGGCCAGCTCCAGGCCTCCCGCTGGGCGCAGGATCAGGCCTTTGGGGAAGATGTGACCCCGCGGACGTTTTCCTTCCGTGCTGCCGCGCTGTATCATTAAAGTGATGCATATTGACAGAGACATTTTCAGCCCAGCTATGCAGTTTATGACCAGTGCCGTTCCTTCCCTCTTTTATTTGCCAGTTTTCCTGAGTTGCTACATAATCTATAATGATATATTTCAAAACCTATCCAATTAGCAAACCTAACTTTAAAGGATTTCTTTTTAAAATACCCAGTAACATCACCTGAGGGGTGGCTGTACCAATATGAAAATTATTGTCTCAGGATAAGAGGCTCCTGTGGTACGTGCTGCGTGCGATGCCCTTGGCAGCTCCAGGGGTGGGGAGGGCAGGAGATCGGGGAGAAGACGTGGGGTCACCCCTGTGCCTGCGGGCTGGGGGGGGAGCTCTGCCCCTGGGGCAGCACCCGCTCCTGGGCCTCATCCAGACCAGGGCTATTGGCTCAAGTGCCTGCACGAGGCAGTTCTCCACGGCTCCTCCTTTGCTTTTTCTTTTTTATCACCAATCTTGCAATGTTTACCTCGGAAACCTCGCAGGAACACCTCCGCTTACTTTGGCCTTGAGGCTCATTTAACTTAAGTGCAAACACTTGTGTTTGCAGCGCAGAGCTCGAGGAGATGAAGCAAACAGACCCTAAAAAGTTCAGAAATGTGCAAGCAAACAGAGAGGTACCAACGCTCATATTTAAAAACAAACCGAACAACCCTCCTAACCTCCCCCCAGGTGATTTTTACACGGTTCTCCTGCTGTTGGGGGCCTGATGCAGGGGTTTTGCATGGGTGCTGCATCCGCAGGGGAGGTGCTCGCCTGCCGCCCGGCGCTCTTGCCTGTTGTTGAAGTGCCAGCTGAGGTTATCGCCGCAAAATCCGCGCGCGAGAAGCACAGCTCAAGGGGCCGGGAAGTTTTTAAAAGATAAAGACCCATACGGCAGCCTGAACGGGGATTGTGAAGGGTGAGAGTAAGGAAGAAACGGCTGGGGAGAGACATCTTGCAGCCGACAAATTTTAAACAAGTGAGTTGAAAATTACTTTGTAAAGGAAGTGTTTTCTAACGCTATTTCTAAAATGAAAAAACCCGTGTGGTTTCTGCTAATGTGTAAGCAGAGAGGATGAGAGGGAGCGAGGCACCTTCCTGGTTTTGCCGGGGGTGTGGAGAGATGCAGGCAGCAGCTGCCGCCCTGGCTTGAAGTGACGCTGTTGGCCCCGAGCGATGCTGTCGGCCCTGAGCGATGCTGTGGCCGCGGCCCCGAGTGATGCTGCTGGCCCCGAGCGATGCTGTGGCCCCGGCACAGAGCGATGCTGTGGTCCCAGCCCCGAGCAATGCCGTCAGCCCCGAGCGATGCTGTGGCCCCGGCACAGAGCGATGCTGCCGGCCCCAAGCAATGCTGTGGCCCTGGCACAGAGCGATGCTGTGGCCCCAAGCGATGCTGTGGCCCCAGCACAGAGCGATGCTGCGGTCCCGGCACAGAACGATGCTGTCGGCTCCAGGCGATGCTGTGGCCCCAGCACAGGGCGATGCTGTGGTCCCAGCACAGAGCGATGCTGTGGTCCCGGCACAGAGCGATGCTGTGGCCCCAGCACAGAGCGATGCCGTCGGCCCCGGCACAGAGCGATGCTCTCCTGCATCAGCCCCGGCAGCGAGGCTGCTCCCAGGGTGCGTGTGCTGGGGGTGCCGGGTCAGAGCTGGTTTCAGCTCGTCACCAACCCAGTTTTACTGGGGGATTTTGCAAGCAGGAGCACCCTGCCAGCATGCTGTGAGGCCTCGGTCTGGGCAGGATGCCGAGAGCCACCGGCGAGCGGGCCTTTGTGCTCGCAGGAAAGGAGCCGCAGGTGCACCACCTCTGAGCCTGCTCTCTCTCGGGTTGGCGTGGCTCCGAGGGGCCGCTGCCGCCCAGCGCTCTGCAGCAAGCAGCAGCACAGGCACTAACGGCCGCCTTATTAAAATACATGTTTTAAAAGGTTTCTTTGATGGCTAATTCTGGACTGGCTCTTTACCCTATGCATGCCCTTGTAAGTGTGCTCAGAACAACACCCAAACTGTTCCTAACAAAAGTTTATTCAATCTTAAAGAATCCATAAGGATGTCGCTTCTTTTTCTGGCAAACCCTGCACTCCAGAGCTTCGAGACCCTGGAGCCCAAAGGAGGTAAGGGCAGGCTTCCCTAGACAGCACTGCAGGATGCACATGCAAAGTTGTTCTTTCACATATAGACATATATTTGCATATACATAGAAGTGTGTGTGTGTGTGTGTGCTTACATATAGATATATATGCTTTTTCTATAGCCAGGTGCAGTGGAGCAGGCCAGCGTGGCACATAAATCAAGGCTGCCTGCCTGGCAGTGACAGATTGCTTTTGGCAGATGCATCTAATGCAGTTTTAGTCTGGCCTTACTCGGGTTAAGCAAGCCCCTGACCTGCATAAGGCTGAAAAATGACCCGAGAAGCTGATCCTGCGGCTCACCGTACCGGGTGGCCCGGGCAGCACAGGGCAGTGGGCGCCGGTGTTGGTGCTGGGGTCCCCTGGAAGGAGCTGCAGCACCCGAGGAACCATTGGCCGCGGCCATGTGGAGCCTGTACCGCTCATTGCAGCCACAGCCGGGGTTTGGTTTTGCCTTGTTTCAAGGGTAAAACCTGAGCAAGAGCTGAGCTGCAGTGCCTCCTCCCACGACCACTGCTGCACCCCCAGAGCCCATTCAGCTTGCAGCTGGGCAACAGACCCGTGGGGAGACCTAAACTGTGGCACATCGGCATACAAATGGCTATGACTTGGTGCTCGCACAGAAGGTAAGTCGTTGGGAAGAACGACGACAAAAGAGAGCCCATAAGGGGCTGGAACTGGCTCCCCTATGTCAGGCAGCTAGGGCTGGCGGGGGAGAAGGGAGGCCCCTGGGGTGCTGAGCCCCTGGGGTGCTGCGGGCGCAGGGGCTGGGACCTGGGACCGGGAGAGCAGGCAGCAGCCGGGCTGGCTCCCGGGGGAGCCGTCCTGTCCTTCGGTGACCCGGCTAGCAGCGAAGGGCAACCAGCAGCCATCCCCAGGCAGGGTCCTGTCCTCTGCAGAGGGCTGGAGCTGAGGCTGTTGGAGGGTACCTTGCCGTTTGAGAAGGCCACACAACACCATCACGGCAAAGAGGAAAGAAAGGAGGGTGCTTTTCTACTGAGCCACCAACACAGAGGGACCAGACAGTCTGGATAAGCTTTAGAAGCAATCCAGATAGCCTAAATAATCATCAGGCCAGATTCCTTCTGGACCGAGCAGTTGCTAGTGGTTGTTCAGAAACAAATACAAACCCCGCTTTGCTCTCATCCAGTCATTCTTGAAGCACGAGATAAACTTCATCCTCTCTGCTGCTGCTGCTGCCAGGGTGGGAAGGGCCGCACAGAGGTCTCCTAGCACACAGTCCCCCGGTCCCGCCGTGGCAGGGCACGCTGCTTTCTGCTGAATGCCCCAGCCTGCCCGTGTCCCCGTGCCCAGGGGAACGCTGCGGCCACCCGTGTCTTACCGGGGCTCGGGAGGGGGTCAGCGGGAGCAGCTGGAGGCGGTGGGGGGCAGCGGGGCTGTCAGCCCCTCTGCTGAACCCTTACCCAGCCGAGGAGGGACGAGCATCCCTGGACAAGGGCACACGTGGGAAGGACGGACTGCCACCCAACGCTGGGTGCCACCTCCCCCCCGTGATGGCCTTGGGGTGGGAGCCCTGCCATTCCTGGTGGTTTTTTAATAGAACTTAAACTATATTTAGATCAAAGATAAATACATTCTTGGCTTAAGCACACTTTTCAATGCCTGATGAATGAGCAGGATCTCTTTCAGAGGAAACTATAAAATTCCCGTGGTGATGGCTTGCCTCTGCCGGGGCGAAGGGAAGCAGAGCTCTGCGCTCCTGCTCCGCCTGCCAGCCTGTGCTCCGTGTCTTCACTAGCAGAGAGGACTGGTCATTACTGGTATTAATAACTGCACGACTATGTTTATTATTAATGCTGCATGGGAACGAGGAAAGAAACTTGATGATGAAATCCTTATCCTGTGTTTTAAAGAAAGCAAAGCTTTGTAAGGCCCTGCTGGGGGAGAGCAGAGGCACCCTGGTCTGGCTGGGCTGTCAGAGATGCTGTTTGGGGACAGTGCCTGAGTCTGGCCATTTTCTGCCATCTCTTCCCTCCATACCCCCCAGCACCATGGCTAGGGATGTCGGGGGCCGTGGCTAGTCCCTTACTAGTCTTTAGGGACTTGCTGCCCAGGAATTGATGCAGCCTGCTCCTGAGCGCGCCCACCCTGTATGCCTGCAGCCGCCCGGGATAACAAACGCCATGGACGCAGGCTGCAGCTTGAGCGCAGCTGTAGGTTTGCTTAAATTCACTGTTATTTCAGTTGCTGCAGCATGTGTCGGAGTAACCTCTTGGTGGGGGCCCCATGGGCGACGAAGGGAGCAAACTCTGCTGGGCGAGTCTGAAGTTTCCCCCCAGCCCCCCTGAGTCTTTGAGGGTTTATAAAACAAGTATGATCTTCTGACACAACAGCCCCTAAATGCAATTTCATCCAATGAGTATGATAAATGGGTCACAGCGGCCATGCTCTCAGTCCTTGGTGGCAGAGGAGCGCAGCATCGCAGGAGTCAGGAGGCGGGTGGGTTCCCAGGGGGTTTGGCTGGCCTTTCCATGCAGACGCCCTCCCTCCAGCCCCTCTCCGCAGCTCCGTCCTCTCCCAGGGCCCCGAGCACACCGGGATAACCCACACACCTCCTCCACGCTGGGAGGGATGAAGTCTTGCACCAGCTTCCCGCCAGCTCCCCCGTCCCACCCAGGTCCCCCGCGGCCCCCGGGGCCACCGGTGCCTGCTCCAGCCCCGGGAGCCGCAGGCAGCAGCGTCGGGTCCGGGGGGAAGGAGCTGTGTGCTCCCCTTCCCCACTTCGTCAACTCAGTTTAGCTTCCTCTGTGTGCTTTCGCTTCGAGCACCTTTAAAATAGCATCTCTTCTATCTGCTAGAGCAGGTTCATTGCCTTACGTTGAAAAGCCAAAAGCGTATTGAAGAAGCTCTTCAAAAAACAATATCTTCCCAGAAATAAATATTTCTCACTGCATTGATCTGTCCATCTCTCTTAGCACCGAGATTCTTCACATACTGACCTCCTGACACAGCCTGCTTTTGTGGAGAAAACTGCTCTGAATTAGGCTGGTTTTTTCTCTCATTTTTCCAGGTCCTGGAGGGTTTGTCCCAGCGTCTGAGGCTGCGCAAGGCTCCGCGCTCTCAACATGGTAATATCATGTCTGTGTTTTGCCCTTGCTAACCATCAGTCAAACTCCCATTTTAGGACATATTTTCACTAGAATGCTGCCTTATTTGGCCTTTTCCTCTCTGCGATTCCGGTGACATCACCCACCAAGCAGTCGATTCAAACGGCTATCGGCCCGGCGCAGCGGAACGCGGAGCCGCTGCGCTGGGGGGGCGGCGGGGGGCGCGGGGCCAGCGTCCCCTCCCAGCTGGGACCCGGGGCCGGTGGGGCCGCCGGCCTGAATCGCATCCCGAGCAGCGGTGGGGTCTGCGATTGAAGGGAGCTTTAAACCTTCCCTCACAGCGCGGAGACGGGGAGGCACTGGGGCTCTGCTGCTGGTGTGTGGTGGGCCAGTGCCGGGGCACCTGGGCATGCGTAACTGGAAATCTGCCCCCAGGCCACCCTCTGAGCCCCCTCTTGCACAAACGGCCATCACAGAGCAGGCACCCAGCCGTGGGTACCACTAAGTGCTGCCTCTCATGGCAGAGCCCGGTGGTGGAGGGTCGGCTCCGGCTCTGCAGGCTGCAGCGAGCCAGGTTTTTTCCACGTCAGTAGTTTTCCTCTCCCTGCCCGTCCTGCGGCTCTGGCCGATCTGGCAGTAATATTTACTGGTGGCGAGACCAAGTAAATTGGTGGCAGCTCTGCAGTAAATTAGAGGTGCTATTTCCTCTGGTACAAGCCAGACATCTTCTGCCCTTGGAATAACAATAAACCAGCTTCACACGAAGGTTTCTCTTCTAAATCCTGCTCCCCCCAAACTCCGCTATTTACTGAATAATCCACACGTACAATGTCGGACTCTTTCCAGCCTCGTCAGATCACCCACTGGGGTTTTCTTTCGCTGTCCCACTCCCACAGCATCGTAGCCTGTGGCCGCTCAGCCGCTGGCAGCTCTGCCTGGAAGGGGAGCGCCGGTCCTGACAAACGTGTGGCGATGAGACCAGGGGCTTAATCGTCAATTATTTACCCCAGGGAAAGAGGCGTTCTCCACGGGGACAGGCTGAGAAACGGCTACCGAAGTCCTGCCGTCGTGTTTGCAGGCAGTGGGGCTGTTGTCCATGCCGGCGCCCCGGCTCTGCCGCCCGGCCGACGTGACACCGTGCTGGGGCGGCTGCCTGCCCAGCGCCGGGCACAGCGCGGCTGGGGTGGCGTGGGATGACTGGCTTTATTCCCCTGGGACACCTGGGGGTGACTGGCTTTGTTTCCCTACTCTGGAACTTTCTTCTTGCCATGTCAGACATCCACAGCCCAACTCTATAAATATCCTTTTGGCTGAAACCCGGCTATAAAAAAACTCCTGTGCCAAGAGCTAATTGGAAATAAAAAGATTCATTTTGAGAAGTCAGATGAAGCGGGGTATTTCTGGGTTAGGGGCATTTCCTGATTGCATGAACCCAAACAAACCCAAACTCGCATATTAGTGACTCCTAAGAGATAAACTAATTTATTTTGCTACATTTAAGAACTAATCTGAGTCATTTTATTACAAGAAGTGGTTTTGCCAGCTGGCATTTCCGGCAATAAAACGGCTGAGGATGGTTTAGTTCGGGACGTCCATCACTACCGGCCGGGACCGGGCAGCTGGGGCCATGGTCGCACATCCCTCACGGATGCTCCTTCGCTCCGGCCTCAGGAAACCGCGTTGCACTGCCATGATGTTCCCTGTGGGTGATGACACGGCTTGGGGAGGCGTCCCGGAGGCGTCCCTCTCTCCCTGCCGCCAGCGCGTGAACAGGACCCCGCCAGGGAGAACAACAAAGAAGATAAGGCACATTTTCCAGTGTAAGCTGCTCTGGCTATTTATAATGAGAACCTAGAGAGCGGAAAACCATTAAAAAACCCCATATTTGAGGCCACGCTCATGAAGCAGCAGAAAGAATTGTGGTAATCCCTTTGGTACCTCCATGGGTGCTGGAGTCCCCTTGGCTTCTGGCATCCGTTTTTGACATGGAGCAGCTCAGATGGTGAAGACCTCGGCTAGCCACGCTCGCCCTGCTCTGTGAAGACCAAGGAAATACGTCCCCCGCGCGCACATGGGAAGGGACTGCTCGGGCAGTGGTTTCCCTGCCAGGGGTTGGAGCAGGCTGCTGGGCACGGGTCTCCGTTTAGGAAACCGATGTGCAGAGCCCCACCGCTGGGCAGTTCAGGACCTCGCAGCAAAGTATTAGTTGGAGGCTTGCAGCTCCCGCGGAGTGCTGGCTACCTGCGCTGGCTCCTCGGCGGGGAGGGCAGAGGCGTCCTCTGCAGAGCCACCGGGATCACCAGGCGTTCTCCACCACGCCTGCCCAGTCAGACGAAGCAAATCTTTAATACTGTGCAAGGAAAACACTAATTCGACACATTCTGTAACCGGCTGAAATGCAGCATTATCAGGCCTTGGCTCTTTCGTTCTTGCCGCCTCCTGGCCGCTGCTCCGTTCCCCCCGGCAGATGACATGTTTATTTGCCCGGGCTGGAGCTGGGAGCTGGTACAGTCTTATCCTCCTCAAAGCACAGACTAGCAGAGGAGCGATCTTATCTTTTGTTCTCTGCTGTTTTTGCTCCTTCAGGGCTGCCCTTGCAATAGAGGAGTAATTAGTAATTGGCCAGCAGCTCAAAGGAGGCTGTGTGATCGCCTGTGGAGCTCCGTGCTTTCCCAAACAAGCAAATGTTTCTAACTCTTTATTTTGTGTATTTTGGGTTCAAGATTACTACGAATTAGTTACAGGGCTTACTATCGTAAAGGAGCAAGTTTTTAAGGATGAGAAAATACATTAATTGGTTCAGTCACTAAGAACATATGAAATAAATTGAATTTCATTTTGGGATTAAAGAGGAAAATCTAGGGAGGCTCCAAGACAAATTCGAGAAAACATGATAGCTGCAGTTAATTGAAGTGTTTCAACCACATTTTTTTTCTTGACCACTTGAAATTTGTTTTCCCAGAATCGGGATCTCTCGCAGAGAGCTGCGATTTGGGCTGACCCATGTCACTTTGTATTTGATACGCCAAACCTAACTGGAATTTTGCATTCTGCTGCAGCTAAATGCAGTGCCAGGGTACGCAGATTGCTGTCAGCTTTTTATTTTTTACAGGGGTTTTCTGCTTGTTCTCTTCCTTTCCAGTTCTCCGCTGACTTTTTCCCAGCTGAACAACCCGGCGGCGGTGCTGGCACGGGGACGCAGGCCCCACTTCAGCGGCTCGTGGCGGGGGGATGCTGCAGGGGCTGGTGGGGGCCAGGAGCACCCAGGGCACTGTCAGCACCCAGGGCTGGGGGAGGGTCCCGGGGGCATGCACAGGCGTT
>VZTV01124379.1:0-39768 GCA_013400875.1 Anhinga rufa
TTGGTTTGTTTTTTTTTTTGATGAGGGTGAATCTGAACTCTGCCTTGCAGCTTTGTATTATTCATTACATAATTGCTATGTTTTATTAGAAATATGATCTATTATAACCTTGAATATGGTAACTTAAATGACATTGAAAATTAGATTATTCTGATTATTAGAGAAGTGAGAAAGGTACTAAACATTTGTAAGGCTGATAATCAATCAGTGTATCCATCTGAGTGCAATAAAAATCAATCAGGAGGTAGTGCGTTTAAATCTAATTTTTTAAGCATGACATTTTCTTCTGAGTTTCTTTTCTAAATGTCACCCTCTTCTACAAAAGTGATTGATTCTATCCCCAGGGACAGTTAACTCCAACTGTTTTATTCATTGCACTGAGTTCGTGTATCCAGTCTTTTCTAAATACCAAATTAATGACAACAATAATATTTTCATCAAAATGTGAAATTCAGAAATATGCATTCATGGAATCAAAACAGCAAGAAGCACGATAGTACATTTAAATTGGTTCAAATACCAGGGACCTTTTAACTAGCAAGCAGTGTATTTTAATGCAGAAAATGGTGGAATTTTGTGTCACTCCAGTTCTCTTTTTTTCCCCCCATAAAAGAGAAGGCCAAGGATTTGCTTGTTTAAAACATAATTCATTTAGAAATGTTTCAGTAGTGAACAATGAATCACTAGCTATAGGGGGTCCATGAGTAATTACCTATGCCTCCAAAATAACCTTATTAGGCTATTGTAAGTATAGGGGAGACCTTTGATACCTATAGCCTAAGGGCCTCTATTTTTCCATTCATGCACAGGGGATTTATATGGTTATATCCTATTATAACCGACGAAAGCAACACATCTCCCATTTATGTATGAGGATAACTGCAGGGTTAATATATCAAGAACTGAGTTATAAGAACAGGTTTCATTATATGAATGAATGATACAAATGGATGCTCTACAGCTTTATTTAACTGGCCTGAAACTTGATCTGTGGTTTCAAGGATTCCATCAGCTTGAAAATTTTATTTTTGACATGAAATTTGGCACCTGCTAGTGTCATATCCCTGAAATATTAGTAGATGGAATAAGCAAAAAAGGAGTTTCTAGTTCTTTGAAGAAAAACAATACTAACTGAACTCAGACATACGACCAAAATTGGCAAGCCAGTACAGAACAACAGGCTGAGAAAAATGCCCCTTACAGGCAGCTGAAAGGTATGGCTTTAGTATTATTTTTTAAAATTTATTTTAAATTATTATTTTGTTTTATTATCATTTAGGAATTATTTTTTTTCTCTTTTTGATTTTAAGACATCCAGAAGCAAAACCAACAGCTATCATACTTTGGATCTCTAGAACTGCCAATCCAAGACCTGAAACCAGAGCCATAGGAAAAACAAAATGGTTCTAAAGGTGGACTTGGCTTGAATGTTGCAGAAGGCTCCAAAAAAGTGCTTCAGGAGGACA
This sequence comes from Anhinga rufa, assembly GCA_013400875.1. Classification (NCBI taxonomy): domain Eukaryota; kingdom Metazoa; phylum Chordata; class Aves; order Suliformes; family Anhingidae; genus Anhinga; species Anhinga rufa. The sequence goes on from VZTV01124379.1 coordinate 1,467, forward strand.
AAAAACCAAACCAAACCAAAACCAACCAACCAACCAACCAAAAAACCACGTAAACTCTTTCCAGGTCTATGAATATGCCGTTAATTGACTATAGTATTTCAGGACTGGTTGAAGTTCAGCAGAACATGCCAAACACAATAACAACTGCCCAAAGAATAAAAATCAGGATTCCAGAAATACATATGAAAACAACCCCCCCAGAAACAGGTCCTAAGAACAAATGAGAAATTAAGAAGTTGCAAAACCAGAAAGACAGCGAACAAGTGGAACAAAACTAGAAGAAAAAGTGTTTGCAGAATGTGGGTGTGGATAGGCAGGAGAGTCAGCAAGAGCAGCAGCTGAGTCAGAGCCAGGATATACAGGGCACAGTATCTGTACCAGGGGCTGAACCGAAAGCAAACTCCTTGGTCTCCCTTACCATCTCCCTACTTATTGCAATCAAAGTAGGCAGAGAGATGCGATTATACATTTAATGATAAACTGTTTAAATAGCATTTGCCCTGCGATTTCCATTTTCAAAGTGCTTTAATATCATCAACTAATTGCCAGTGTGAAATACAATAATCCACATACTCTCAGAAGCTGACGCTTAAAGAGCTACTGAAGGTTGTTAGCATTAACAATTGCAGGCAGAATAAATCACTAACATTTCCCATGAAGGCCCACCAACACATCTGCAATGGAAATAGCCTAGCCATACCCATTGACTAAACCAAAATTTACTCACTGATATATTTCCATCTGTATTTCACATAGGCATCACCTCAGGTTACTTAATATAGCCAGAAATTCCCATCTGTGAGATGGAGCATCTCCATAGGCAGGTCCCACCATGCCCCTGTGCATCTTGTGCCGCTGTTGAATTAATCAACACATCTGTCATTCTCTCCTTGTTCATGCCCTGCCCCATCTCTCTCTCAGTATTCTGCATAAAATCAGTCACTTCCTTACTATAAATGTAAACCCCCAAATTTTTATTAAGATCTACCATGCCACCTGTAACAGGTTTGCAGAGTAATAGAGTCACCCAGTGGATATTGCCAGTCGTCCCTTTCCCTGCTCAGTGCAGGAATGGGAAGGAGCTTTGGGAATCAATCATTCCGTCCGGGTAGGTTTCCCAAACTCACAGGGCTTCTGTGGGTAACCCGCTGTGAAGTGCCAGCCTACAGCAGAATCCCTGTGAAACTAAAACCCTCAGGGAAATGCAGTATTGTGCTTACTATCTACTCCTTTGGCTGCCAAAATCCCAGTGGTTTTACTAGTAACTTCTGTGGCAGTCTAGAAAAAATTCTGCATACAGCTGGTTAAACTGAAATACTCTGGGGAACAGGAGGACAGCTTTTCTGGAATTGGAGTGTCTTAACACATTAGCTAAAAATATACAAGACCACAAACACAATGTGATTAGTCTTTCTCTTCCTTACAGCTGAAGTGACCAAGTGCATAAACAGCAGTTGAAAACCACTTCTACATACTCAACCTGAAATTAAATTTCTATTAAGCTATAGTGCATCCATTTTACCATAGGCTGGGTAAAGAAAACATCCCTAAATTTCAAACTCTGAACTTTCAGTCAGAAATCACAAAGAGGCCATTAAATCTGTCTCATCTGATTTCAGCTGTTCAAGTGCCCTTTCGAGCTACCTTCCCAAAGCAACTGCCCTTTCGAGCTACAATCCTGAAGCCTGGTACACTAACTCTTTATGGATAACCGATTACAGGTAAAAATATCCTGAACCTGACCTTTCTCTCCAGGGTCACCAAAAGGTAGATCAGTCTACTCATCTGCAGATATTACATAAATTTCTCTTAGGAGACAGTCATGGTAGTACGATGCCTCACAACCAGGAGAAGCTGGGGTTATCCAAAGTCATCAATTCAATTTGTTGGGCATTATCCAGGACTGCTGATGGCCAGGGAAGTGTAGGCTGTAAACTAAGTCCAGACATCGCACTCTAATTCCTGCCCGCTGCCTGGCCTGACTGTAGCACTTCATACACTTCAACCTGCTGAGGCTATTTTATTTCTCATCCTAACATGCACAGGGAAAAAGAACATGACTTGCTTTTTACTTAACTGGAAAGCTACCTACCATGACAAATTGCAACCTCTTTCCTGACAACGCCATTAACAGACTCCTTCAACAAAACAACTTCCCATAATAAGCACGTTCATTCAATGTAATGAATGAGCCTCAGCTACAGGACAAATTCTGATTACGTATGATAAAACTGACTTTATGGGAGAGCAAATGGAAAGGCTACAAAAAACAGCAGGTGAGCTGGAAGACCCCTTCCCTTTGCTCACACATGGCTGCTCAGTACCCAGGGCAATGGCTCCCCAGAAGGAAGATCAGTCATTCAGGAGCAATACCAAGACGGTGTGCCACCTGCATTTCTCCCTTTGATTATGGCTGATTTCATGCAGTGAATGCAGTTTGGCTTTCCCCAAACAGGGTTCAATTCTGCGTTATTTACCAGAATTAAAAATAACAGCCCCAACTTATCACCACTGCTGTTTTTGTCTTGCAGTGGTGCTACTCCACCGATGGCAGAAGAGTCCTATGAGTGTAAAACTACAGTAGCATAGTGGGAGATCAGGTCTAATATCTGTATCTGCAGATGGATAACACCACATTCATACCCAAGTTTCATTTCTTTGTTTTGCCCCCAAGGCTAAATTTCACATTTGTACCTCCTGGTGCCTTGTGCAATTGTGTAAAGGTGCATCTAGCGAGAGAGCTGCCAACTGACAACACATCTGAAGAGGCTTGCGTGCGCAGTGTACTTCGTCAAGCACAAAGAACACATTGCCTCCCGCAACCGTAAATTGAGCTCATGAAGGCGGAGGAACAGTTGTTCCCAGCACATTTTAAGAAAGGGAGCTGTAGTCTTGAATCGCAGCGTTAGCCTGCATTACAGCCTCGGCAGCTTGCAGCCCTGGCCTCCCACTAGGCCAGGGATAATAAAAGCAAAGAAATAGCTCAGCTACTGTTTACCTATTCCTCTGAAGCTAATGTGGAAAACGCCATTATGAACTTGCACAAATTCCTTCCTAAGGAAAAAGGCTTGTTGATACATACTCCTACTACTTAAAAAAAAAAAAAAAAAAAAAAGAAATTACGATCAGGAGGTTATTTCCAGCTCTCAAGGTGTCAGGGTTGGCCCTTGAAGTGGTGGGCAGGGGGAACACAGTGTGCATGGCTCCACAGCCATGCTCAACCTCCCTGCCCGGTCTCCTCTCCTGGCAGGCTGGAGCTGCTGCTGAACATAAATAAATACCAGGAGAGGCAGCCCGAGAGCAAGAGAAGGGAAGAACTGTATTACTTAGCCAGGTGGACCTAAAAGCACCAGAAGATCAGTGGAAAAATTTACTGTTTAAGCCTCACATGAATGTGCTGTCCAACGCAGCTGGTGGGCATGCATCTGCACCTGCTGGTGAGACTGGTCTGCAGCTGGGTCAGATTTTTTAATTAACAGTGCCTGCCATTAAAACTGTTTTATCATAATACTAAAAGAAAGGTTTCATCAAATGGTAAAATAACACGCTCAAACAATACTATTGTATCTTACTGCCTTCTAGTATGTTGTTTACTTCCTCTCCCTTTCCAAAAGCTGAGCAATCGGAATAAACAATCTGCAAATTTGTTGTTGGGGTGGGGTACATTTTTTTTTTTTTTAAGATTACATTGTCCTTTTTTCACAAACTGTAACCTAAGGAAAAAAAACCGAGTGAAGTCAGGGGACTTCTTTTTCTTTCCCTCCACAGGATTTCGGGAAGGCCAAGCTGAGCCAGCCAGCAGGCTCTGGGAGTGCCGAGCTGGCAACGTCACTGGTTTCCCATAAAAGCCCTGCTGAAGCTGGTGGCTGACACAGCTAAACAAGTTTATTCTCTTTCAGCTTTAGCATTTCACTGTCTACCCCGAAACACTACACTGGCAAGCTGAGGCACTTGAAATGCCTCTGTCTGCCAGTTTTTTCTTTGGGCAGGACGTCCCTTTCCACCCGTGCATGGCATAACTCAGTGCTGAGCCCCAGCAGGGCTTAACCTGCAGCAGTCAAAGCCCCAGCTCGCACCCAGATTACAGCAGGCTTTAACATGACTTTTCAAAGCAAAAAGTACCTGGGAGACAAAGGCTGCTGCTTGTGTGTTTAATAAATACTGCTACATCCATAATTCACATGCAGAAATACTGCTTTTCATCTATTAATGGAGGCTCTCCGGACATCTGTACTCCTGCTTTATGTAGCGGCAGAAGCATCACGGCATTATGGGGTTGAATTCCCTTAACACACCTGCAGCAACCTCAGCTGTTTCAGCACTCACGTTATGACATGAATCACTCCACAAGCCTGCACCTAATTATCAGATTGTCTATTTTGATATATTTTATCTTTTATGTACAATGCCAAAGAAGTTCTTTAAAATATGCTCCAACTACTCTTTCATTTACAGAAAAAAAAAAAAAGAAATGCTTTCTTGTCTGGGACTTAAGTTCTGAAATAGCAGGAGTAAGTGGACCAGATTATTTAAAAAAGAAGGCATGCTAGTAACTACCGGACTGGATAAAGAGCTTAATTCTGCCAGACAGGGTCAAGCAGCATCAAATCCTGATTTCTCCATAAGATCTTTTAAACATCCCCAGTAAAGCCAGCACGTAACCTTTTTACATTAAGCTTTTTCACAGTACACCAGACCAGCCTGATATAGTGATCATACAAGGAGCAAAGCAGACACACTTGTTTCCAGGAAACATCAAGATACTAAAAAAAGCAGCCTTTTTATTGTTGATTTGAAATCAAAGTGATTACTGAGGCCTCTGCAACTTCCAGTGCAAGACTTACTGCACACAAGGGAGTTCGAGAAGGCAAACAGGCAGCAGGTCATCAGAGAGTTAACTCAATAAAATAATAATTTCTACTTGGATAAACTGACCTAGTTTTCCCAGACTTCTCTCTGAAAACAAAGGATGCAACTTGGACGTGAGATGAAGTCTGAAAGGAAAACCAAGGGCTGGGCAAGGAGTCTGAATTCAACACAGAGCTGATCCTTAACTAAATCAGTGTGGTAGTCCCCAGCTGACATTGCAAACAACTACCCAGCACAGGATTAACTGGTGTTACTAGTGGTTTCTACCCCCACCTTACCAATCATGCCAATGACAAATTTTTCATGCCCTTCAACAGTGTGGGATTGAGCCCTGAACTCATCATAAACAGGTTCAGTACCTCCTTCCTTACAGTTAGGATGGTATTCTCCAAGACTGTGGCAAGTGCCTTATGCAAGACACTTAGAGAAGGCTTTTTATGAGGTCCTCAGGATATTTTTCCTGAGCTAAAACCCCCACAGGAAGTACTGGCTGAAAACTTGGGACTTCCAAAAGCAGAGCTTTATTCAGCTCCTGAAAGAGCCAACGAACATCCACCTCCCCAACCAGCTGCAGGACTGCCCCAGAGCCCCACGCCGTGTGGTGGACACAGCGCAGGCGAGTCCACCAGTGCCTCAGATGCACAGTGTGGAGGACAGGAACCAACAAGGATCCTTCCTGGCCCCCCTCAAAACTGGTGACAAGATTTTGCAAATCTGAACACAACACAATGCTGACAATTCTGCATTTTGGGATTCAATCTGGTGTTATTTTTCAGCGAAGCTCTGTTGTGCTGGAACACCTTCCACCAGCTCAAGTTAAACAATTTGCCCAGAGAAAATGTTCAATGAAGGGGAAAAATAAAAGTATGCACAGAAAGAAGTCTGACTCCCCCTCTTTTCTAATCCATCACACAGCATTAGAGATTAAATACTCATTAAAAATATATATAATAAACTGTTAAGACAGGGTATCTAGTGATTCCTCTTAATTGCCTTATTCTTCCCACACTCTGGTTTCTAGGGAATATTTTAACATGTTCCTCCTCCATTACTGCAAGGCCCATTTACCATAGGGTTATCTCCCCACCTCATCTCCCCAGCCAAGAAAGAAGATCCCAAAACTCACGGGGGTTAATACTGCATACCTTGTAGGAGGCAGCTGATGCATCTGTATGGTTTTATATATGTTCACACCTTGCCATGCTTAAATTCTAGTAGGAAAAATGTTCTTAATAAACATGTGAAATAGTTGTAACTGACTTAGAAAACAACAGGAAAAGTTGCCAAGAAAGGCTTTGACTTTCTCTTTAAGACAAGAAGGATTTAAGCCTTCTGCAGAATTAAAGGAATAAAATATTTCTGCTTATTGTCTTCTGTGTACTTCTCAGTTTGTTATAGGAAAGGGTTGAATATAAGGGGGTTTCTTAATGACAACTATCCTTTTGCTTTTATTTGTTCTCTTTTTATTATTTTTATTATTTGCACTCATTTTCAATTTAAAATTATTTTCTGGATGTTCTAATTTAGTAGCAGCGTTCACTTGAAGAGGCATCCAAAGAGGAAAAAAAGCGAAGTATGCATTGAAGTTCTCTTCCAAATTACAGAAAGGGGCAAACCGACCATCTTTCTTGCAGGAAAAAAAAGCTGCCAAAAGGCTATTATGAGCTAACAGTTCTCTGTGTCACTTGTTACAGGATTCTGGACCATATGGGTTTGATCCCCGAGTTCCTCAACGGGATAACCAGATGGTGTGGCACTGTACAACGTGGACTACAAGACCAAACACACACTGAGCTCTGGACTTCCACACCCATCTTCATGAGACATCTAATTTGAAACACAAGAGCCTTGGCTTGCTCCCTGCCCAACAGAGGCAGACCAATATCATCAGAGAGCAACTCAAGCTTCACTAAATCTAATGCTCCATTTTCCAATATCAACAACTCTTCTGTATCAGAAAAAACCCACCTTGATGAAATTTCAGAGGTGACACTTTTTAAAGTGGCTCTTCCCTATTATGTCTCCACTAGAATCAAAACAAACCATGTCATGGGTCGCCCAGAAGAAGTGCTATGGCAAGAAAAACGGGGAAGACAGTCTTTGTATGTAAGGAGCAGCTCACACAGCTATAGTACAGTCAGGGACGCTGAGCACGCAAGGGGCAGCAGCTCATCACATAAAGATGTTGACTTACTGCTGATTGTTCTTCCTGGGCTGATGCCTCCTCTGCTGATGCCTCTAGGTTACAAAATGGCTGAAACTTGTACAATGCCAATTTCAGCCTTGTTGAGATATAGAAAAAACTCTCATGCATTAGCCAAAATAAACATCTTATACTTAATTTTTAAAACAATAAAAAACAAATTTCAATCTTTACTCTGCTACTGGGACATCCTCTGAAAGTACACACACATGAAAGCAAGTTAAAGTACTGTTTTGTAAGAGCACCCATAACTTGTGGATTCTTTGAAATGTAACACAACTCCCCTTAAACTGCAATTCCTGGCCATTTCAATTTTTTCCTACCTCTTTTACATTTTGTTACTATTTCCATAATGTAAACTGTAATCAGCTAGTTGGGAGTTAAAATAAAAACAGAGAAACCAGAACTTTTTTTAGGAGACATGGGAAAAAGCAAAGGATTTGCAGCAGCACCCATTGCACCAGGGCTGACTGACAGCAGAAAACCTAATGATGGAAATAGGAGGAGACAGAGCAGGTGAAAACAGTGTTTCTGGATCGACCGGTGAGTCAAGGAATGATGACCTCTCCCATTCCTTCAACCGTGCAGTGATCTCTTCACCAAAACTATCTGTTGCTGCCAAGGGAATAAAATAAAGCACATCTCTGTGCCAGAGGGTGCAGCCATTTGATGAATTGCACATGTGCCCACTGCTAAAGGAGAGGGTGCAGTGATAGCTGCAGTGTTTTTAAAAAGTTTTCCCTTATATTCCAGTATCATTGCATTTAGTATTTCTGCTTGTGGTGTTTTAATCCACCCTCACTGCTACATTTTCCTATTTAATTTAATGTTTTCTTTTCAGGCTCTCAAGTTTTATGGTAAGAGTTTCCCAGGTTTAAATACACTGAGTTCTGCCTCCAAGAAAACACTGATGGTGGAGTATTGACCTACTTAACATGGGAAAAAACAACCCCAAATGCAAAATGCGCAGTGCTATCTGCCAGTAATCCTTCTTCCCACAAGTTTAAAGATGAAAAATGTTTAAAACTATAATGTGTTGAAAATGATACAAATGTAATACGCTGTGTTGGTCTGTCATTTTAAATGGTTTGTAAAGTCCTCCCTCAGAGGACTGGACTTAAATCATTCATTAACTTGAAACCGATTGCTTTGTCCTGGAAAGAGGGAAGAATATGGATTTCTCAGATGTAACCCAATTTTCCTAACAGAAACAAAAACAACCTGATGAAATTCAGTTACCAAAACCATCTGTCATACCCCAAGCAGAAACGTAAATAAATTAAGTATAAAATGTGCTCCTTCAGCAAAATCTAACTTTATGGGGAGCTTTAAAATTAACAGAAGGAAAGAGAGGAAGAAAGAAGAAGAGAGAGAAAGAGAGAAAGAAAAAAGTAGGTCAGTGTGTTTCCCCAGCATGTCTTTCTGATTCCATTAAAACTGTCTGTTAGATGAGTAACCATGCCTGTAATCCAACTAAAAGGATGTTTGCTTTCTGTTGCACTTTTTGGCAGGGGAAAGGAAGAATTCCACTTAGCTTTAACTCTGAAATTCAGCTAAATGTCTCCGAAAGTCAGATAGTTTCCTCACATTTACTTACCAAATCAATTTATATTGACAATAAGCAACTGGTTATGGGTGCACAGCACTGAGAAACTATCCCACAGCTGATTAAAGGCCTATCAGCCGCAGGTACTGCTTGTAGGGCTTTAAGCTACTACTTGTTGAAATCAGTTTTCAGAGCTGTTGTCTGATTGACAGACTTTTCGTAAGACCTAGATGTAAAAATTTCAGAGCTTTCAGAAACATGGAAGCATGTGAGCAAGTACTGGAGTAAGGTGAGATGGAGCAAAACTGTTTCTGTTCGCTTTGAGGCAAAGGAAATTAAAAATCCCTACACCTTATGATCATTCTTTTTCCTTTCATAGTATTAGCAGTTGAGTGTTAAGTTAGGATAGAAAGGGTGTTATTTCTACTGCTTGTATGCCATCTAACTTTAAAATATCCTGTACACTTTCCACGTGAGCACTGAAGAACTGGAGATTAACTGTGCTGATGTATTTTAAATCGAGCATGTGATACCGAGTCAAACTGAAAACAAATCAAGGCTATTTTTAGAGCACAGTCCTAGGGCCAGCATCCCAGCAGGAGGAGCTGCGACGTGTCAGCTGGCTTATCACAGGCACAGCAATGGAAAACTCCCTCTGCTATAAGAATCCACAGAGTGGATGAAAGCAAGCCCTAAGAGCCTGACAGCAGCAGAGGGAAATCCATGGCCTCATCTACTTATGAAGAGATCTTCCTAAACTGTCTTTGAGAGATTACTGGTTTCCGAGCGCCTGCTTTCTATCTTCCACACCATCAGCACAGGAGTTGCTCTCCACAGAGAGGCCAACATGAGCTTTGTTTCTTTGCCTTCTGCAGAGGCACCTATCCTATGCAAGACTATCTCCAGTAAAGCAGTCACCAAGAAAATGAAGAAGTAAGTTTGCAGATATAAACCATCAGGAAGATGCACGCATTCTCACATGTTTCTTCTAAGGGGAAGGACCAAATACGCGTCTCCTCTGATACCAAATCCTTCAGGCATATTCGGGTTGCTGCAGTTCAGACTTCCCAGAACTCTTGGGAACAATTTACTGCTTTTCTCATGAACCTTGGCTACTGAAGATAACATTTTCAGGTTGGCCTGACAACCAAATAAGCCATGTTTAGCTTCAAGGCTCAGGACACTGGCACTTTGCTCGTTCCCAGACTGATATTTATCTCATTGACATTTCTCCATCCTTCAGACTCAACATCCCAAAATAAAAAAAAAAGTTTTCCAGGGAGAAAAATGATAGCAGAGAAACCACAAGGTGCCAGTATAGAAAGCACAACCCTCATGCCACAATGGCAATTAGGAGAAAGAGATGCTTCAAAGATGCCCCGCGCCCCCGAAGAAGAAAATGATCTGAATGAGGCATACGAAGCAGTGAACTGAGTGCATAAAGGAAGAATGGAAACTCTGAAACAAAGCTTTTGAGGTCATGGGATTGGGGTCTCAGCAGTTATGTCTGCATGACCAAGCAAGCATGGCCTCAGCCCTGTGTTTCGGAGCGCATGGACTGGGCAGGGACAGGCTACCTCCAGATTTTCCATCTGCTCTTACAGCAATGTTGCCCAGCACAGCACAAGGCAGAAAGGATAACCCAAGGTTTTGCCTGCCATGAAAGCAGTTGGGATACTAAACTTGAGAAGAGGCAAAGGATACCTGCAATGGCAACACAAATGCATAGAGCCAGTGTCTTTATATGTACGATCTGGAATAATGCTATAACTCCCCCGTGCACACCCCAAAACCAAAGCGGGGGACAAGAAATAACAGGAAAAGGCCACAGAAACAATCAGATCCATGATAAGAAGTGGCTTTGTAAGAGATGTCTGCCCAAAACACCTTTTATGGGGAATCTGATTGAAGAACGCATGTGCTGATCCTGAAAAAAACCCTGAAGGTGTGAAATAAAATGGGAAGTTCTGCCTTGTGTTAGTGCCACTAACTGTCCTCACGGGAAGAGCTGGACCTCTGGAGGAGGTGGCATGTGGCTAGACCACCACGGACACCCGAGCTGTACCACCAACAGAGAGGCATTAGCCACTCCATGGGGTCTGATGAAATGTGGCCCCTTAAAATATGAAAGGGTTCAATCAAGTCTGAGGACTCTGCTAGAGCCACTGAACAGTAACACATACTTCTCTGGAGTGCGCTGCAGATGTAAGTAGAAATCAGACTGTATGTGCGTTACACTTTACTGGCTCTACTTATCTCTGAGTTTCACATACATTGAAAGAAAAGTTACTTGTACAAGGACTCTGTGCCATTCAGCTGAATTTCTTCCACAGGACAAGATCAAGAGGAGTTCAGAAAGTTCACTAATATCTAATCGACATTTTTTCCTTTCTTAAAGCAAATCTCTTTCAGAGCATGGTTGGGTACTGCAGTACAAATGATTAGCATAGTAACTTTAAAGTGTCACAACTTCAATAAAACACCTTGTTAAGCAAAAACATAAGAAAGGCACACATTTACAGTCGCCGAGGACTAGGATTGATGGATGCAGACAAAGGCTGCAGAGAGCACACGAGCCCTGGTAACTTCTTCCAGGATCCGTGTTGTCATAGAGACAGCAGAGAGCAATGAAAAGTTCACCACGGTAGCTATACCTTAGTGAATAAGTCTTAATGTAACTTCCAGCTGAGGACATGTAATCAATCTCTGTATGAGCTTATTGAAGGAATTCCCTTTATGCTTACTCAGTCCTCAAGAGCCCAAAATGAGAGAAAAGGTTTTAAAACATATATATTTTACTACTTTTAAAGACAAGCCAAGGCCTAGTGCTTCTTTTTTTGGGGAGGGGGGAGATAAGTTTCTTTTGAAAAAGAAATTATCTAAAACGTTAAAAACTTGATAAAGACATTCAATTAAAAAATACAAACCCCCAAAACATGGAAAGTGTAATTCAAGGGCAGCCTGCCAAGATTGGCCATATGCAACGGTGTCTCCACCTTTCCCCTGACACTTCCTCCATGGAGGTGGCTGCAGCCCTGGCATTTCACTGCTGCTCTTCTCCCTTCGTGCTCAATCACCTCATTCCCTTTTAATGCTGCAAAACGCAGTACTTTCCCTGCTCTCTCTTCCCTCTCCATGCCCTTCTCCCGGCATCTCCCTCCCCAGTGGCATTCGACCCCTGGTTTATCTTCCCGTGGGGCAGCAGCGCCCCCTGACCCTCCCCGGGTCCCTGCTCCGGGCTCAGTCCCACCACTTGGGAGGTACGGGATGCTGGAGCAAACAACAAGCAGTGCAGAAGTGGTGCCAGGGGTTGTTTATTGGCCAGGGTCTTAAATTCTTAGCTTACACAATTACAGGTTTTCTACGCAAGAAAGGGGGGAAAAAAAATATTGCAGCACTAGCGTGCTATGGTTTAAAGTTACAGCTATTTGCGTAATGCCTGAAAGGCAATGAAGAGAAGGAAAAGAGAACCTTAGGATGCTATTCATACTTTTCCTTAACATTTTAGGATATAAAAATCAGACTAATTACCAAACAGTCTTGAGTTGAGCAGGGTTCACTAATCACGCTCTGCTTGAGGAATTAGGAGAGAATTTACTTAGCCGCATCATGAAAGGTGCCAATAAATTGTTCAGCTGGAGAGTTAACATAATAAAAAAAAATCATTTTTTATGTTATTTTCTTTAGCAGTTTATTAATTGCTGCCTGAAATACTTTTCTGAAACACAACGAGCTGCAAATGAATTCATGGGCTATTAATCTGCTGTACATGGCACTGGAGGGAAAGCTCATTAGGTGAGTTGATGCAATTACTGCTATTACATAACCATCTTCACAGAACATAGAGTAAATTATGAATAATAACATTCAATCTAAGTTGGTCCTTTAAACATTAAAGCTGGCAAGTGAAAGCTATGCAAAATCAGAGGGAAAGGCTAAAACACAAAAGAGGCAGACCCCAAAAGGAGAAAAGAAATGCAGATCTGCTTCTTTGCAGACACCAAACCAATGAGAAAAGCAAGACATGTTTGTTTAACCATGGGAAACAATGTGCAACAAGTAGAACCCAGTTATCTACAAGAGAATTTTAATTGTATATAAATCGTTTTCAGCCACCCAGCATAACAAAGCGTGCATTATGTCTGGCAGAGGACAGACTGACACTAGAGCACTGTGGTTTTTGTAGCAGGAAGACCCTTCATGTTGGCTTTGCTCTCATCTTAAATAATCTCCCCATCAGTGATATTGAGTGTTTGGCGTTAACTTTTAAAAGTTCCCAATTTCTCAGCCTGAAAAAATAAATACTAAATAAATACCTATCTGGTCGGCAACGCATCAAAAAACAACAAACAATTCAACCTTAATGAACAAAATGAAAAAGCTGTGACCTGTATGGCTTGGGCACAGTTTCCCCACTATCTATAAACTCAAATTCTTAATTTCACTGGTATTTTTAGAGTTTACACCTTTCACCTTCAAAGCACTTACAATACAAGGTCTCCCAGCCCCTGTAGAAAGACTCATCATTTTCACCTCTCCAGATAGGAAAGCTAGTCTGATCAGCTTGTAGTGTTTAGAGAGAGGAATTAGTCCCAGAACAGAATTCAGGGTTTTGTGATTTCCACTCTGATATTTAGCTTGCGCCTCTTGAGAAAGCAAGGCAAGTCAGCAGGCAAGGCAACTACGCTGGAATTTTTGAAAAAGCCCCCAGCCACTGTGTGGTAGTTAGGCAACTAGTTACAAATCTAGCCCATAGCAAAGCAGAAACAATTCTTAAATCCAGTGCTTTCTGCTGGCTAAAAAGAATAAAAAACAGTTCAGTTCTGAGTAAAAGCATCTAAACAAAGATTTCATGCATTCTACTTAATTCACTTTAAAATTACACCAGCGGAATCTGCATGAACTTCTCAAATGCAACTATGCAGGCTAGCCCTCTATTTAGCCACTCATTGGAGATGGAATCGCGCTTCACTAGGAGTCTGAAAGAAAATGAAACAGAAATACAAAATAAAAAATACAAACATGACACTTCTTCAGGTTGATGTTTCCCGGTTGCCAGTTTTAACCAGAATTAAAATAAGTAAATCAATTCATTCCATTGTTCAGTAGCAGAATGTAATCATATGTTCCGAGAAGCATGAACATTTAAATATTGTAAGACTTTGAAGTCTGTGACAAAGAGTAACAGACGTTTCTGTGCAAGTTTGAAAAAAACCCCAAATATGGAGCACAAAAACTGGATTCTCTTCACTTCATGGTAATTCCCCTGCATTCCCTCCCTTCCTCCTTCCCTCCCTCCAGAGAGGTTAATTGTAAGCAGATTTACAAATCCGAACACTGCTTCAGTGCACTGAAGTAATCTGGAACAATAATTCTGTGCCTTTATAAACATGATTTTGCTCTATTAGAGCTCACTGCAGATGAGGTTTATGCCAGTACAGAGGACTTCTCTGCATCACATCCCAGTACGTGGGCTGAGTGTGTGTCTGAGGGGGACCCCAAAGATCATCAAGCACAGTGACAGTCCTTGCAGCCTGCAAATTTTATAGAAGTGGATGGAAGTGGAAGAGCTGCTGGCTAAGCTTAGCAGTTGTGGCAGAAGGAAGCTCCATTTTCTTTCCCCTTGTACCCTGCAATAAATCCAGTTTAGGTTTTCTTTAAGGGCAGCCTTCACCTTACAAAGCGTATGTTCCAGCATCCTGCTTGAAAGAGTCCATTATTGTTCAAGAGTTTTGCCGAGCTTCCCGCGTGCTCCCTTAATTGCGGGAGGCAGCATCATACATGTGACCCCTTGCCAGCTCCCAAGGACCGAGGTCCATGCATCCAGGCAACAGTGTCTTTCTTGCTGACACCTGGGGTCAGGCCAAGGATGGTGCTCCAACATCAGCTTAGAGATCACGTAATAGAAGGGCAAAGGTTAGCTTCCTAAGGCTCTCCATCACATAATGAGCCACTGTCAGCACTAGTAGCCTTCTCACTTCAGCAGCAGTAGCAAAAAAAAAAAAAAAGAATCCTGCGTGATCACCATTTGGTTCTACATGTTAATTAAAAACTTAACAGGCCGGAAGGGTAAGAAGGATAGAAATGGTTTGGAGTGGGGATCAGCACCTCTGCTGCACCTACACACCCCTGAGCACCCATGCATGAACTGACGTGGGACAGCCACACAATAAACCAAAACCTGATGCACTGCTGGTGGAGGGGCTGGCTCCCGGCTGTTACACTGAGAGCTGCAGCTCAGGTTGCAGGGACACAAGCTCAGGAGTTTCTGAAGGAGGGGGATCTGATGAAAGACAGCAGGGCTTTATTTCAAGCTGTGTTTTGCCCTGTTGCAGGATGATAAGACAGCCATCACTAAGTTGTTTCCCCTCACAACCTTTGTCTTGTCTATTTGGAGCACAAACTTTTTGCAACAGGGACTGCACAATGAAAGACAGTCCCTACACTAGTGGGATCCAGTTTCAGCGGGTCCTGCAGATATTATCACAAGGCAAATAGCTCCACTCCTGCCCTGGAGGCAGTCTTGTTATTGACCTCTCTTGATCAGATTGGGGACTAACATGGGGTGGAAGATAACTTTTTTCCCCTACACAAACAAAACAACCTATAAAGAAATGCAAATTCGGTGCATTCCTTCATCATCTCACTTCAATCTCTAAAACAAAGATAAAAGCATAGAAGAAATGCTCGGTACCTCTTCTCTTTCAAAACATGGTACCTCCATTCTTCAAACCTTACCTATCACACTGGCTGGGCAGCCAGTTCTCATCTCTGATATTTGTGTGCGTAGCTCATTAAGCTCAAAAGGAGTCACATATGCAAGTACTTTTGCATGCCCTTTAAAGGCAGAACAAATAAACACAGGACTGTAGCATTTAAGCACAGATTATTCTGTATACTGGAATTCTGCATTTACTCCTCCTTAGCTCCTGGCAAGAGATCTTGGGGTTCCTATTTGCAGCTGCCCACCACGATTACTTTCCCCATTTGGGACTGGTTTGAGCATTGTAGGCTTGTTTCCCTGTGAGATTTCTCTGATACTTTTTCCTGTCCTTTGTTCATGGCTTTCACGTTACAAGGTAACAGAACCGTAAGAAGACAGAAAAACAAAATGTGAATAAGATACTGAGGTGGAAAAGAAAAACCTCTATCTGCTAAGAAAAAGCACACTGACAAATATGCCTTTGTTTACATACACTTCTAAAGAAACAGAGCTGAAACCTGGAGACAGGTATGAAAGAAGGTCAGATAAGAAAATAGTTTTTTCAAATCTCTTAAGAGGTGAAAAGCTCCTGTTTATGAAGGGATAATACAGAATCGCTTCAGACTTAGTTCTTAAACCCAGAAGACAAGACACACTGCATTCAAACTGATGACATTTAAAATAATTTCTCTATTCCTTTGCTAATGCCTTCTACAGAAATGCAGCCAGAGGACATCCCTCACTTCTCCCCACTATCCTCTGTTCCCCCTCCAGCCTGCTATCCCCCTTTCAGTGCCTGTAGTGATTTGAGATAAAGGCAACTGCCAAAGGGCAATTTCACTCACTTCACCCAAGGAAATAGGCAGAGCAAAACCTTAATTATTGCTGGCAAAGCTCCAGCTACCCTATGGGAGAAAACAAACCACCACCTAAAAGACAGTAAGTCTTTATACTTTACCCTAAGTAACTTTGGTTAACGTTAGAAATACTGCTGATATTTCCAAAACTTACTGTGATGTGACGTTACAGCATTTAATAAGATTACCACTTCGCGTCAGCAATAAAATCCTTAAGAATCCAAGACCAACAAGCCCTCAGTTGAGAAAAGTGTTTTGTCTTCTCTTCCAAACTGCAACATACTGTTTTTATCAAGGAAAAAAGCTTCATGTGCACAGATATATATGCAGTCAAATACCTATCAATAAAATCCTCCTCATTCAACATTACACCTTGTGCATCCCATCATGGTCTCCACTCCAGTAAATCTATATAAATGTATAGATAAGTGCACTTCAGGCACACAAGAAAATGAGAAAACCCAGCAAGGACAGTGAAATCATGGAAATCCTAAGACCTCCTAGCTCCCGCAGTTGCTTGAAACTTGATGTTGGCCCTTTTCAATAACCACAATTTCAGATTTCCACGAAAAAGAGTTGGAAACACTGCAAAGTGGTCCTAAAGATGCATCCGGTTCCTTCTCCCCTCCTCAACACTTTTCCTCTGAGAGAAGAGGAAGGAGAGAGTGGGAGGAAACAAAAGGGATGCAATCAGAAGGGACCAGTGTGACTTTGGGACCTCTTTGGCTCCTGCCCAAGTAAGGAGAAGAGAAACTACTGGGAAGTCCCATGCAATTCAGCAAGGAGAAACGCAGAGGATGAGAACTGATTTAAATCAAGGTTCAGCTGTAAATGTCTCATCAGTGTTAACTGTTTTTTCCTCTGGTCTTAAAGTCTCTCTAAGGAACTCCTGTGGGTGAATTAAAGTAAAAAGGGGTGTTGGGCAATTTTTTTTTCTTCTCCTATGCACACACTGCAAATTTCTGTGGTGTTTATTATTGGAATTGACCTACTGAAATCAGGAGCATCACTGACAGAGGTAAAAACCCTCAACATCAAACAAATCACTACTCCAAAGACTTTTTTGTTACTGCAATCAGTCCAATCAAAAATTAGAAGGTTGCAGAAGCATTCCCCCATAGGGATTTGAGAACGGCATTTTTAGCTAAATTTTCATGCTTGACAGAAATATCAATAAACTAGAAAAAGAGAAAAATCATAGATTTCTACCTAAATATTTTTAAATGTTAATTTAAAGGGCAAACCAGAGATTTCTATAAAAGAAGGAAGAGGAAAGTCCTTTGGGGTTTTTTGTGCACTTGGCAGCATTTGCATATAGTCAGGCTTACTGGCTTTGCAAGTTTAAAAGAGGATTTACCAGCTTGTTTCACCTTTCGGAGAGGCTCCAACTGTAAGAACAGAAGACTCAAGGCCATTGTACCATCAGCTTTGTAAAATGGCACCAACTGGCACTACTACCAAAAGAAGGACCTCTGGCACAAGCACCTGCACTGGCAGGAGGGAGAAGGTGCAAGGCTGAAGAAGGCTGCTGCCTGTTGCACAAGAGCCAGCGGGAAGCTTTTGTGAAATGATATCCTGGGTTGACACCAAGACCAGCAAAGCCACGAGTTGGTCTGCAGGGCAGAAGGAGGACTGAAACAGAGTTGAAGAAGCCAGCGCTGTTCTTCTTATGCCCTTGCCCCAAAAGCCATTTCTGGAGCAGATGGGAGATATTCCAATCTTAAAGCAAGTAGCTGTGGGTTTGCTCTTTTAGAAAACCTGATGAAATTACCCACTTGGGATTTCTCACACCCCACACAGGGTGGCCATGCCACACAGGCAATGTGTTGAACTGAAGTTCTTAACTGACAGAATTTAGGCTACAAAGTTAAGGACTCAGAATTCGTAAAGTACTGGTCTGAAGTTGTGTACAAAATTCATACTCCTTTCTCTGTGTTTGAATACAGATAGTGGCTTCAATCACTAATTGCATAATATTTTTCTCCCTTGGGCCTGTCACATATACATAGGATATGACAAAAAATAAATTGTTTCTGAAGACAACTTACACTCTTTGGACATTCCCACTTCAAAGCACTTCTGTAGTCTGCAGTACTGGCAGCGATTTCTGGTAACTTTATTGATAACACAGTTTTTATCTCTGTGACATGTGTAAACCATGTTCTTCTGGATACTCCTGCGGAAAAAGCCCTGAAATCAAGAAAAAAAGAAATCAAATAAACTTTTGAGCTTCCCATAACCCTTAGAGACAGGCACCTAGCATTGCTTTAAAATAACAAAACAAATTCAAAGTTATGGCTGGAGAATGGCATCTTTAAAGATTCAGTCTTATTATAATTTAGTTTTTTTTCTTGCAACATAAGACTCATCTCTTAAATAAAAACTAATTAAATAGTGCAAACTAAGGCCAAAATAAACAAAACCAGAACTAGTAACAGCATTCAGGAAATTAAGTCCTAGATTTTACAAATAAAAATGGTTTGGGCTTATGGATGTAGTAATGAGTTGGGTAAACAACAGACTTCCTAACAGATCCACTTGGAAGTCAAACACTCATCCAGCAACCAACAGCCTCTCTCAGTCTAAAGGTGCCATCTATTTTTGTTACTGCAGAGATTCTCTAATTCGAAGGCTGCGCATAAAAAGAGAAATAATTTGAAACCCAGGTCTCTTAGCTGCTGGAACTCCTACAGCAATTAATGAGGCTTCTGCAGGTGGAAGAGTTCCAGCATCAGGTTATTGAGTTGTGAACTTGTAAGAGTTGCCAATTACAGCATTTTTTTCTTATTCAGATACAGCTGTGAAAATAATCAAGTAATTACAATGATCTTGAACAGAAATTAAAGAGAACTAGAGGTCTGGTTTGTACTTAAGGAACACCATTTGACTGGATTCCTCCTTCAGCAAGTAAAAGAGAGAAACGCAGCCATAAATGGCAAGGTTGGATGGCACGGAAAAAAAGGCAAAAACCAACTTAATTTCTTTATCTGCACAACAAACCAAGCTTTAGATAATATCATATAATAATGAAGAAAAAATAAGATTATTTCTTTAAGCATTTTAGAGCTCAACCCACAGATATTCAGTGAAAGTATTTCTGCAACAGACATTTGGAAATTTGGCAGCACTATTTTAACCTTCTCACTCAGATTTTGAAAATTGTTTCAGCAAGCACCAGGGTCTAATTTCAGTCACCATCATAGCATAATGGAAGAATAGTTAGCATTTTAATATTTGTTGGGGGGCTTGAGAGGTTAAAACTCTTCAACCAGCCACATATTTACACCCTACAGGGAAGCAGTAAACTTGATGCCGCAGACGATAGCTCTGTGCCCACAATGCATTTGTCTAAAGATGCAATCATGGAAAGCTATAAAATTGGCTCTCCTAGAAGCACCCATTGAGACATGGGAGTAGTTCAAAAGCCAAAACCCCTATCATTCAGAGTTAACTGGGAGAGTTTCTGGCCATATGATCAGGGAGTGGTAGGGCAGGCACAGTCAGTAAGGGCTGGTCATAAATTCCTTGCACACCCAACATGCTATAGACGCTAATGTTATGAAAATACCTCAAATTCACTCAGAACTGAAAAATGCCTCCTTAATCACATAACCCCTGGCAATAGTTTTCTGCAGCTTTTGCACAGGCAAGCCTCATCCTGAGGTTAGCTCCTCTGATTTAGAAGATACTCAACACTACCATCAAAGAGGTAAATAAAAGTCTTCACTTATTTCTCTTCCTTAAGCTACTGGACACAGAAGAAGAATTTAAAGCTATTTGTTTCGACAATTAAAATCTTTTAAGGTATTGATAACACTGCTATTTTATACTCCACACTTTTGTTCATTAACACTGCTTGAATATTTGCAATGGAAAGTATGGCAGGCATGTGTACTTGCCAAGAAGAAAATTTATGGTAATACTCACTACTTTCTTGCTTTGATATTCCCGTAATTGCAATGTAGCTCTGCAGTAATTGCTGAGGATGCTAACTAGAACTGTGAGAAGTCTACGGTGTTTGTTTTGGTTTAATTCAACAGACAGAAAGCATGAACTGTGCTGTTTCAAGGGTCTCTATACGGCTTATTCGGTCACCACTTTTCAGTTGGAAAGAGGTAGGGGAAGCCAAGACTGGTAGCTTCCCCTGATGCCACCCTGACTTAATCCCGTGCTGCATGTAAATCAACACCCACAGTCATCGATGGAGTAACTCACCTACCATCAGCCTCACAGTGCAGGAAACAAAATGGCCCAAATGAACAAAAATTACCCTCTTGTTCAGCAACTGTCTCACCATGCTGAACAACTAGAGTAATTTAAAAAAAAAACATACAGCCCCCAAAGCCTCCTCTTTGTCTGCACATGCTTTGGGGCAGAGGCTGCTGCGCATCCATGCTCAAGAGACTTCTGGTTTACTGACACAGGCACTAGTTGAAATGAAATACGAGCTTCAAAAGTGTCACCCAATACAGAGAAAAGAGGAAACAGTCTCCTCCAAATATACCTGTACTTCACCAAAATATAACCAGTAGCTAATGGTGCCCAGTGACTGATCAGTTCTGATATTCAGGCACAGCTTCTGCATCCCTTTAACCTAGGGTTTAATTACAGCCCATCAGGAAGGAAAGCAGAGGAGACTGTCTCAGTCTTTACTGTATGAAGTTGACCACACAGCCCAACAGAAAAAGGTGATCCAACTTCTGCAGACAGCAAGTATAAAGCATTCATGAACTGATTCATGAAGCCTAATATAAAAGGCTTAAGAAGAGCAAACTCAGAAAAAGCAGATCTCCAGGTCAAAATGAAGACAGTTTCTTCAACAGCCTAACCTCCCCAGGCAATGTCCTACACAGAGTGAAAGATGCAGACAAGGATATTTATTGTGGAATCTTAGACTCTTGTTTTACAAATTACTTTTTAACACCTGTATTTAATCTTCTTCCTGGAGTTACTCATGAAACAGAAAGAAAAATGAACTTATTTCCATAAAATATTCAGGTGAAAAAAGATATAACGTAGTCCTGCTCAAAACCAAGGACCTGTTTCTTAACAGCATGTTAGGGCCCACTCCCCAAATACTCTTCCCTAAGACAACACTGGGATACTATTTCTACTAAGATTTGTGGTGAGCTCATTTTAAAACCTCAGCAATACCTCACTGAAAAGATTTGATCTTTAAAATTTCCTCAGGACAGGCACTAAGAAAATCTAACAGATTATAAATATTATTTAATTTTTTTGCATACAAACCCCAAACCAAAGCCATCATATGGGGAGTGACAGGACTTCAAGCACCGGCAGGCGAGGAGCACTTGCTGGATGCTGGGGCTCAGTTTTCCCACCCGCCTCCGTGAGCCTGGCGCCGTGCAGCCGCAAGTTTTGGGTGGCACTGCAAACAGAGTCATGCCCAGAAACATTTCCCGAATCTGACACTGGCCTAAAAAAACCAAACAGCGTCCTGTCTATCCCTCTGCGGGGGTTTGCACGTCACCAGCAGCTCTGCAGCGAGAGAAAACCCTGCAGGACACAGGAATGGGTAGAGCAGGAGCTTGCTGCCTGGTTAAACAGAAAACCACATTTAAACCATTTCAAGGCTGGGTTCCAGATAGCACAGATATAATACACTGTTCTGTTCACTAAAAACAGCAAAGTTAGAAGCAGGCCCAAGTTCTCTTCCAAGTGCTTTTTGTCAAATGACTTCCATCTGATCTCACAGCCCCAACAGTTTCTTCAAAACCCAAGAAAATCTGAATGCAACCTAACCTTTAGAAGTTGTCAGAAACTTCAGAGATGGCAAACCCCCACTGCTTATAAATTAATCAACTTGGAGCGCCTACTGGCTCTTGGAAAACAAGCTACCACTTACTGTAATACATTCACCTCGAAAGAATCTGTTTGGCTGAATATTTACATGAGCAATTTTTTATGCAAATATTTTAGCATCCTGTCCAAATTAACACCCTGTGACGGGAGATGAGGCACTCCTGTGCCAAAACCAAGCACAAATGATTCTTTCTTTGTAATTTAAAATGCCTTATGAATATATAAAAAAAAAATATCTGTGAGACATAAAGCATTACTGTCATACATAATTGTTTTCGATAGCACCTACAAAGTACTTGAATTTAAAGTACAGGAAGCTACTGAAGACCTATCATGAACAGTGATTTGCTCTAATACTCCCTTTATCCACAACTTTTGAAAGGAACACAGATCTTGTGTTTTTATTTTAGCGAAGACAAACAAAGCTTTGCAGAAATCACACTTATGAATTAATTCCGTCCTTCTGAGATGCTTTCATTGGCATCCTTTGCACAAAGCATTTCGGACAAACATTTCAATTTTTAATCTCATCTTTTCTGCCACACTCCTCCCAGGCCCACCAATCTTGTTATCTTAATGGATGACAGACAGAGTATCACTCTGACCATGCCACATTAGGCGTCCTCATTTACCGAGTGCAAGGAAAAAAATGCTGAGTATAAATTATTCAGAAATCTATTGTATCAGCGTGTGTTCTCTGAGCATCCACCACTGGCAGAGCAGACAGATTATTTTTCACTTTTAATTGTGCTGATATCTTATCTCCTGCACTGAAAGCAGAGTGATACGTGAAACCATATGTATTAAGCAGCAAATAAACCCATTTTTCTAGGTCTGTTGCTTACAACTAAATAACCTATTTAATCAATCTAACTTCAACACAATGCCAAAAAACCCAACCTCATCCCACTCACCACTTACTTTTGTAGTGTTCGCCTGGTAGTGTGTCAAAATTAGAGACCTCAATACAGAGCAGCGGTGCCTACAGAGAGTATTAACTACTTTAGTAATATTTTGACTGCCATTATGCCACTGGTTATCTGAATACAAGGGAGGTCATTAAGGATGAGTTCTCAAGATAATGTTAAGTGTTTATGCTTATGAATTCTTACAGAATTGTTAGCATGAACTACTACCCTTACATATCTGATAGGGAATCTATACAACTCCTTCACTGTCCAGTTGATTTTGGCAAGTCAGATGATTTAGAGCTCAAGTTATGCACACCGCATGAAGAGATTGATCATTTGATCTCTAAAAGGTCTTAAAAATATTTTGCCAGCGTAGGGCATGCCAAATCTTATTTGCAGATGTAGTGGGCTTACAAGTTGAAAACTTGCACTGCAAGCCAGGGACAGGGTAATCAACAGAGAAGGGCTATTGCAAGCGCAATCTGTTTGAACAGCCTGCTCGGTTCATCTGGTTCAGCTTTGATTACCCCCCAAATACAGGCAGCCAGCTATGACTCCTGCAGATAGAGAGGCCATTCTTTGGTAAATTTGCAAAATAAGCTTCTGAGTGAAATGTATTGCTACTTTATCGTAAAAGAAACAAAGGAGTATGACGGACTTTTCTATGGTAGAGTTTATCAGTCATTTATAAACTCTGACTGACTGAGCTCTGAAGGGAAAGATAAAAACCAGTAACAACGGAAAAGAAAATCCAGCCCACAACACACCTCTGCCGTTAGCTTTATTCTGAAACAGGAGCTATTCAAGTATGTACCTTTTTTACAGAACTACTCTCTGTTTGTGATGCATAGCCCCTTTTCAATCTACTTATTTTAGTCATTCAAGTTACCCTCTGTCCTTGCTAACCCTGCAAAATGTATGTAAGGCAAGGTAAAGACCCTGTGTTCCTGATCTCTCTGGAGCCCCAACAGAGACATTTAAGGTCTCTCTCAGTGATAAGAACTGCACAAAACTACTTTTCTCTGTGTGCACGCAATTGCCCAGGTACGTTCATGAACTGAATGTGATTTGCAGTATGTTTTTTTACAGGTGGCAGCAGTCAAGGAACAAAAAAACCCTTCCTCACAAAGTCCTAGTAGGATCAGTGGTCAGACAGTGGTCAGATTAGGGCAGAGAGACACAATTTTTAGTTGTGAATCAGGAATATTTGCTCTGAAAGGCTTTGATAACATGCAGTACCGCAACTGGAGTTGCATAGAAAGGCTTATAAAAGACCTAAAAGCCCCAGCACATGCTGTTAAGGGATTCCGTATAGGATAAAACACTGTAAAATGGCTGCAGCCAGAACACAAGACCCCACAAGTAATGAAAGCTGCCAAAGCAGCTATCTAAAAGGAAGCTAAAATGAGCATATTCCCAGTTGTACAGCACTTTTCCGGGATGTCTGCACTGTCTATCATGCTTTGGAAGTCACAGCTTGCAGAATAAACAAATTAATTGTCTGACATTGTGGCTGGAAACCACCGCCGGCACAAAATGGAAGCAGCGACAACAATAAGTAGAGGAAGGCTCGCTGCCGGAAGCAGGGAAATTGCGCTGATGATGTATGTCAGGGCAGGACAGGCAGATCTTTGCAAAAACAAATGAATAAACTTTGTTAAATGTCAATAGCTCATAGCAAGCACCTAGAGATGCCAGGCGCTTGGCAGCAGAGGGGCCAGGCACCAGCCAGCCCTGGGAAGTGCTCTGGGTTTGTCCACTGTTGCCGTTATTCCCAGCAGAAAGTCCCTGCTCACCATCCACACTTCATTTTGTCTAGCTATTTATTCTGCAGATGAAGAGTAGCCCCGTAACCTTCCATGGCTGAAGAAAACCAAATTTGCTATTGAAACCAGGGTGGTTTGTTTGGGTTTTATTGTTGTTGTTGTTGTGGTTTTGGGGTGGGGCTTTTTTGTTTGTTTGTGGTGTTTTGTTTTGTTTTGGTTTTAAATTGACAGAACTCAAAACACTTCATAAAAATAAGCAGGTGTTATCCCACATCTCTCATGGGAATACAGACCTGTGGACCTAAGAGCAACCCACTAAGGGGAAAAAAAGGCCTATTCTCTTTTCATTATTTTTACACAAATGGAAAAGCTTGAGGGTTTCTGGGTTTTCTCATTTCTTAAAAAAAAGAAAAAGGCCCAGAGGACAGGGAGAGGCAGATGAGGAAGGTGTCACCCCTCCCTAAGCTACCAAAATGGAGACACTCATCCACAACTGCAAGAAATTCTACAGCAAAGACAGGGCAGGCCACACTTGATAAATCCCAATAGTTACTAAGGTGAAAAAAAGGCTTGTGGGCCTCAGAGGGGAAAAAAAAAACAAAAACAACTCAGTTTCAACAACAGAGCTTGAAGGAAATTATTCACGGGGCTACTAATGCCAATTAGCCGTTAGCCACTGGTGAGGCTGGAAGCAAACCCCATTATTCATGGTGCCCCTTCTGATTCCACAAACCTTAGCCTCACATTAAAAACATGCCCCAAACTGTCAAAACCTTGATTTTATTTTTTTTTTCCTGAATGTTTAAACTACTTCCTCTGGCCAGCTGGCAGAGGGGGAGTTGTGCTCATTCGGCTGCAGATCTGCAGCAACCGGATTTCTCCAGCAAGGGTACCACAGCATCCCTAAGACTATGCATGGATTTCTCCACAATTTCGATTTTCGCTGAACTCCTGACCTTTTTAGCAAACATGTCAAAGTCTCCAGACAGAACAGTCATCACCTTGAAACAATATGTGAGGGGAAAGAATGGCTGAGATTTTCTGCTTCTCCACTTCAGTAATTTAAACAGAGAGGAAGGCGTTGGTATGCACTTCCATCTGCTTTCTTCAAATTAAAAAAAAAACAAGGAGATGAAATGTATACAATTAAAAAGTTACAGTTAACTTCCTTTCAGTAATGTATGTAGGATGATTTTTGGCCTGCTAGAAAACTCCAGATGGGAAGAGTAATGAATATAATCTAATACAAATAACAGGAGATCAAAGAAATGCTTTTCTGAGCTGCAGTGCACTGAGTTATTTCACACAGCTTAATGGAGAACTCAGGAATGAATTATTGCATTTTGCTATTTTCTTATATTTTGGTTTATGCAAATCAATTCCCTGTAACTAAATTTGTGGAGGACCAGACCTATAACCCAATAAAACCATAAAATGTCACTAGGATGGTCATACAACTGGCTAGCACTTATCCAAAAGGCTATATGTTGTTAACTGCTCGTCATTTTTTTCCTCTCTTCCCCTCCAGTGCCTCAGGATTTATACCACCAATTAAGACAATAATGAGTGCCCCAGGTTGACCTCCCAGGAGCAAGAATTAATTAAGCGCAGTATTTCTTCGTAAAGAATGACACTTTTCCAAACCATTTATGTAGCTGCTCTCTTGCATGGAAGCACAGTATCAGGAAAGACTTTCCAAATTGTCATCCCCCAAATGTATGACCGATTTTGGTTTACGCTCTTAATTTGGGTCTCTGTTTTTATCCATTGGGTTTTTGGGTGGTTGGAGCAGGGGGACCATCTTCCAAGGACAATGTCACAATTTACTAGACATACATTGAGGGGTTTTTTTTGCACAGAGTTACAAAGCAAAGTCACTAAGCAACAGCTACTCTAACAAAGTAGTAGACCTCCTAGTAAAAACAAATAAAAAATGCCTGCCAAGCTATACCCATGCAGCGACATGCAGATTCCTGCAGCAGGCAGGACAAGGAAAAGACTCATGTTAGCTATGCAATTACTATGCTGCAATTACTTGTAGGAGTCTCTCAGATTAGCCTCTCCATTTAGCTGCTGGCAGAGATGGAAACACATGAAGAGGAAAGGGCAAGCTCAAACACAAACCTACATGGGAGAAAGAAGGTATGTGCATGCTCCAAGGAAATTCCCTGCACGGGCAGGCTTTTACATCCCCCTCCTCCTCCCCTCCTAGCCTTCTCCACAAAGGCCTGCAGAGTTCCCGCACATACTTGGCACTGCAGTTATTTATCAGAAGAGGCACGGGGACTTTCATTAATTGTCAGCCGATAAAAAAATCCCTGCAACTTCTACACCATCTGATATTTATAGAGGCACTAGTTTCTAACCCACTATCAGCAATTGAATGTTTACAGCTCATCTAAAATAATAATGCAAACTATGCCACAAATATTTATATATGCCTGCAAGCTGGCTGAAGTGCAATTCCCCTTGCTCTAGCAGAGAGATTCGCACAGTTTGCGTGCACAGCCAGCTGTTCCCTGCTCTCTCCCCAGGCCACCCGGAGCCAATGCAGCACCCCAGTCTGAGCCCAGCCGGCTGGGTGGGTGTCTGTGGGAGCCAGCCCAACACCCACCTGCCAAGATGGCCAGCAAAGAGCTCACTCTGGCTGTGCCACGGCACAGCTCCTGCTCGTTTTCAATACCCAGTATGTTTCTATTCTCTTCGTCCAACCTGAGACAAGTTTTAAAATGTCCCTGGTCCTCAGCAGAGGAGTTGTTTCTCAAGAGGGATGAAGTGACGTACAAAAACAATGCAGAAAACAAACCAAAAATATTCAGAAGAAATAACACGGACACAAACATGCCAAAATAAACCAGATGTCTTGAGCATTATGCTTCCTGGTACATTTTTCAGGCATCCATCTGAATGGCTCATCAACACACGTTCATTATCTTCCCAGAATTGTTTTTTTGCTCTTAATTTTGACAATTGATTTCTAAACAAATATGTTGTATCAAATCCCTTGAAATCTGGTAAGTAATATCTTGTACTTACTACTTTGTGCTATATTCTCATTCCCCCACATTCAGCAACAAAGGAACTCTGCTAATATAGAACTACCCACTAAAACCTTGTAAAACAGAGTTTCACTAAACTCGGATGCCTGGAGACTAGAAAACAGACTTCAAGTAAACACCCAAAAATATGCAAGTCTGGCTCTCTAGTACTGGCAGTAGTCAAGGAAAATTACCTTTCCACACTGCAGCTGAAACTCATTACTGAAGGCAAGAGCAGAGGGATGAGTTGGAGCCGGACCAGCTTGTCAAAACCACCATTTTTAAGAGTGAGATGGTGGCCATACCCCCCTGCCCTGTTCCCGTACACAGTCAAAGTACATGTAGTCAAAATGGTCTTGACAACATGGAAAAACAGGCCGAGGAAGGTGAATGAAATGCAGTCTGTGCCAGTGCAGGGGATTAGCAACTGCACAAACAGAGCCAGAGGAATCAACTGACTAGTTCCTCCAAGAAGTAAGGACTCCTAAGGTAACAGTAAACAGAGATATGTATCTTGTTGCAAAACCTGACACAAATCATGCTGAGATGTTGGAAAAGCAGGGTAGCTTACAGGACAAATGCAGCACTGCCTCCACCTTGCCTGGTGTTGGGCACCACTGTTCATTCAGCCAAGCTGTAGGGAAGCAAGGGAGAGTCTGGGATTGGGCAACTTTGACGACGAGAAAACATGACCTTTCAGAGATGAGTGAACGAACTGGGGCTGATTAATCTAACACAGGAAAATCTTAGCAACATGTTTTCCTGTTTGCTCCCTCCCATGCCAGACTTTAATCAATGGCCAGATTCAAGCACGGAGCTCGTATAATCACAAGACGATCATTCTTTCAGTTTACGAAAATCACATGGACTTGGGATAAGATAAAAGGTCGTCTTAGTTAGCTCATCCATTTGGCTTCTGGGTGCTGTGCTTGCATCTCTCCTGTTCACCTAATGCTCCCTTTCATCTTTCATTGAAAAAAAAAAATGCACAGTTTTCACCTCTGTTTCTGTACACATAGCAGTCACTGTGCATCCACAGGATAAATGTGGACTGGCTAAGATGATTTGCAGCAGCATCTGAGCAATGCCTTGATCCCCCGATCTGGGGTGGCGGGGGGAGGTAAAGAAGTGGTAGTCCCCATTCCTTTCAAAACTGATCAGCTGCAGAGCTTTTTCTGAAACGCCCCGCTTAAATCTTCCTAAATGTGGAGCACTGACACTCTTTTGGACCAGCAGAAAGCATATGAGGATCACAGAGCACTCTGAAGCGAGGACCTAATAATTTCCATGTATTTATCATAGGTGCACAGGGCTCCAAAGCAAGCCAAGCACCCTGGAGATAGGGAAGACTTCTTCCCTGTTGGGAAGATTCATCTGGAGAGCAGCCAGCCAGGACACTCACGGTAGGAGTGAACAGTAGCCCATCCAAGTGGCTGCACCATGGCTATAAATCTTAGCTTTCCCTGGCAAGTGCCTGGGAGGAGGGAGAGGGAACAGGCCACAGCTGACAGTAATGGGTCCCATTAAATTGTCACTTTTAAAGAGACTCTGAAATGGGAACAAACTTGCTCCGTAAGCATTTGATCAGCCTCCCTGCCACGAGGCGACAGCAGACCCTGCTCACGTGCTGTGGCGGTGGCCCACTGGCTCTCCCCTCCGGCGCTGGAAGGGTCCCCAGACATCGCTGAGGTTTGCTATAGCTGGAGTTATATTGACGACTGCATTTACAGCCAACCAAATCTACATTTTTGGCACTACTTGCAACTGCTGTCTCACCTTGTAATTTATGTATCCGTTATTCTAGACAGGGGATCCAGAAACAATATACCTTTTCCCCTTTAAATATAGGTATTATGATACAGTTTTTATTGCATAGTAACTTTTCCCACTAAATATATTAAATGAGTAATTTTAAGCATGGCCATGTGAAATCATAAGGGACTTTATACACAAAAATGTCTTTCTACTTCTCAGCTGTCTCCTGAATTGAGCTATGGAAATTGTAGGGACTCCTGCATATTATCAAAGGGAAGAACAATTTATGAGTAGGGACCCTGAATATTTGGCAAACCAGCTGCAGTAGCATACCAATTAAACAGTTACTATACCAATATACCAAAACTACCAATTACAGAATTAGCTGTGTGGCTTCTTTAATACTGCAAGAAGTTTTTATAACAGGAGTCCCGAGCTGCACAGATGTCGCACCCTAGAGGTGTCTCCTCTGCACGGAAAGTTCATCTGAAACAATCAGAATAATATAAAATAGGAAGAAGGACATAACATGTATGACCTTTAGACAGAACTCAAGAAACAACGTACCCATAACCTAAAGACTATAGCAAAATCCAGATACAACGAGGAAAAGATAGGATTTTTGGAACGGCTACTCAAGAATAGAAGAGGGTTTTTTAGTAAGGCATTTGTTTTCTTTTACATGGGGAAGAAAAAGAAAACTGTATACAATAAACAAATTGAAGAAAGAATCTGTAAAGCTAACTTTATTGGAAATACTGAATCTTGGAAAATTACATCTAATTGTCTTTCCTGTTATAGCACAAGACTCGAATTTCACAAAGAGCAGCTCTGCAAAGCTGAACAGCTCTGGGATCCATGCTGCAAATCCAATTGCACTCCATTTCCAGAAGAAGCTAAAGAAAATACCCCTTTAGGAAATTTCCTCAAAAGAACACTTCATTTGGGATTAGAAGGAACCTCTGTTTCCACTAGCAGGTCAGTCGGTAAGTGCACAGAGCAATGGAAGGTCACTTTCCAAGGCCAATCAGAGTATTTCTGCAAATTGGGAAGCTGCCTACTTACACACTGGGTGATGGTTTACAATAACCAGAAAATGCAGATAGGTGTATCTTTCAAAGTAAATTCAAAATAAGTAGCAAACAAAGAGCATCTGAATATCTGCTTAACATGTAAGTGAACAGAATTAGATAATGGATAATTCCATTTTGTACGCTTACGAACCCCTTAATTTTGGATTTACTTCTCTAAGATGTGCCCATCCGAAAATTTTTAGGTTCTTGTTAAGAAAAACACAAACTACAATTTTAAGATACCTAAAGCAAGCAGAACAGTGACCCCAACCACCTCACCAGCACCAAAGTCAACACTCAGCCAGAACCACACTCACTGAACTATTCTACTCTCCCCTTTCTTCCAGGGGAAAGGTGCACTTTGTTGTGGGGTCCAGCAAGTAGCCTAAGTCTAACTTCAACAGATCAATTGCTTGTATATCCTTCTCTACCAATGACTCATTACCCAGTTTCTTTTTAAAAAGTTCCAGAGTTAGAAAATGAAAGCTAGTTCATTATGCTGTTCAGTAAGCATAAATAAATATGGCATAGTGTAAAAACAAAAGTACACTATTACTGTTAGTAGAAAATCTCAGAGTATTTAATTTCTGACATGTTTGCTCAGAAACCCATATTTCCTTGTCTGCTGAATTACCTCTGCAAACAATACTTTTAAAGATCATATTCTAAAATGTTGTATTAAACATGGTGGAAAGCTGCATTTTTCCTACACTGCAACAACTTTCTGGATGCGCACAGGACAGCCTGTACTCCACATCTATAATTAAAGGCCACATGTGGTCCTTAAACTAATGGAGAGCTATGAACTAGATTGACAAGATGAGAACAAAATAAAAGGTTTTTCCTCCTCTCTAGTGAAGAAAATTGAAAAAGTAAAATACATTAGAACCTACTTACAGGAAAAGAAAAACACACTCCACATCCATTGCATGCAAACCAGGGGACTTCTCAGCAGGCAAACGTACCATCCTGAATTGCAGCCCATCTACTTCTGGCATCGGAGTACGTCATGACATGATTTGCATAGACAGACGTACATATCATTTACTCAATTCTGTTGAAGCTGTTGCAAACCATGTGCATGTTACTGATCCGGTGTGAACCTCAGCTCTCAGCCATCTGCTAATAAGCCACAACAGCTATGGGCAGGTGAAAGTTGGATAGAAATGTGACAAACACATCTATAAGGACGCATCAGTACCTACCTTGGTGCAAGAAACCATGATTCAACTCCAATAACAACAGGTATACTCACATGTAAATTTGAACTTCTTTTTATGGTGTGTATTCTCGGGTACAAGAAAGGAATAGACACTGCCAGAAGAGTAAGACTCAACAATTTTAGTTTAATAATAATAATGATCAAACTGTAGCTGTTATGGACTGGTTATTGGCCAAAGACCCTGAAAAGATACACCCAGGTCAGCAGGAATGAAAGCTACATCTATATTAGGAAATGCTCCTGGAGACAGTCATAGGCACTATGGTTGGCTGACGTACAATGGAAAAGTCTACCTCTACGTTCAGCCTCTGAAACAGAATGGCCGCATCCAAACCAGCCACAGGAGATGGCCACATGCAGGAGGAACACTTGTCGGTACAGCCAGAAACCTGCCAGGTACACAGCATGGCAAAGCAGTGCCCCAGAATGTGGCTAGTCACCAATACACCACAGTTTAAGAGTCTGATGCTGCTATTCTTTTTTGAGAAAGCCTTCACTGATGGCATCAGGAATTTTGCACAAGAAGGGAGTGCAAGATTTAAGCCAAACAATTATACATCATATTTTGCATGAACTGTCAAAAAAAGAGTTGTTTCCAGTTCCTGTTTCCACAGGACATTAGCCCTTGTGCTCACAAAGAACTGGAGCAGCATGGTCAGCATGGTTAGAAAGTAAGTTGGGATAATCTCTGCACTTCTATAGCACTGGCATCACTGCCAGGAAAAAAAATTAAAGTAATTAGTAAAACCAACTATTCTCACAGCTTAAGATGAACCCCTGGTCTGTGACTGAGGACAATGGGCAGGATAAGAGGAAGATTAGCTGGGGATGTATGAGCTACATCCCCCCTACAGACACAGCTGCTCTTTGTCTGTCCCTCTGCTCCAGAAGCCCAGTGCAGGGGAGCAGCAGAAGTATAATCCACAACTTGAGCCCCAAGCACTGGAAATCAAATAGAGCATTCAAATGCACAGCATAATTTTCATTTTTGTTATCTGTCATGGTTGGCAATTTTTTTTTTCTTCATTCCATATCGTTCACACAACCCAGGAAGAAATCTTAAAATACATAGTAACACAATTTTTTTTGTTCCTGATCCCATCATGTTTCCTTGCTCTCATGGGACTTTGAATAAATATATGCTTCCCCTTCCTTCAAAAATTTGAAATAAATTCAGTACCTGGTGAAAGTTTTATCTTCAAAACAAAATGAAAAATTAATTATGAACTTACTGAAGCACAGATATCAGCTTTTCAAAGGACACCTGGCTTTCCCGGTTTTGTTATTTTAAAAACTAAAATCTCAAAGACAGCATTAAAACAATCAGGTCTCCTTTGATAGTATGAAATATATAAAAACTCCAAGTTTTCAGTAGTACATTTAAATTAGCTGCAACTCATTTAGTGTCTTTCTGCATATGGCTTTGCTTTCTGCAAACGATTGGCTTTGAATGTTGCTATACTGCAAAGAGCTTACAGTTTAAGATCAGATGATATTAATAGTATGCAGAAATGTATCTCAAAACACATTTTTCACCTTCTAAAAAATGATTGTTGATTTAGCTAAAACTAGGAGCAATTTTCTACAGTTTGAGGAATTTTTCATAGCTGTGCATGAACGACAGCATGCATCTCTACTGCTGGCACTGTCACTTACTAATACAGCTTAAATGGAGACAAATACAGCTTGATCATTCAAGCTGATCTATATTTTTCTTTCAACTGATAGAAGCTTTTACAATTGCATTGCTGCAAACAATATTACTTCTTTCCCTGATACAAATCATACTGTAACCAAATATTTAAAGCTCAGAAAAAAAGCAGTTTCAACTTTACATTTCTTATTTTTTGTTTCAATTGTAGGTGATTTAAACATGCCAGAAAAACAAGGCCAAACAAATATATGGAATATTAATTAGCTATTTTTATGAGGTTTGCTTTTATTTTTATTTTTAGTGTTAAGCAAATCTGGGAAAATTCTATGTCTGGATCCTTAACTCCCAGTAAAGGGGCATAAATATGGGCTGAAATATAATTAAATCATAGCTTGAAGCTAACATGTGCAAAAGTAGTGTTATCAAAAAGAACTGCTGCTTAAGATCCCTCTACAATCCCAGAACTGCCTAAGAAAATGCAAATCTGTCCTTACATGATGTAAGAGGCATTATTAAAAGAAAAATGCATCTGTCTCAAAGGACACTGCTCCATAAAGGGAATTTTGCTATGACAATCCCTAAAATATTTTAGGCCACTCATCAACATTTCTTGCAGACCAAAGCATAATATACTTGCCATGGAACTTCAAACAAATAAATAAAATCAAAACCAGTTCCACTCTCTCTCAGTAGCATTTTGTAAATCTGTTGTTGACCAATGCTGATCATGGATTCATGGACCACAATGGGGAAACCCCAACCTTCTCGGTGTCCTCAGGGACATAACCATGGGGGATGTCATGGAGAATATTGACACAGCTGTGCTTTGGGCACCTAACCCAATGGCTCGTGGGGACAGGCTGCTCGGGAGGGTGGCCCAGAGTAGATCTAGTTTAGATGCTCTGAATCAGTCACCAGAGGAGCTCCTCTCTCTCTCCACTGATTGCAGAGAGAGCCCAGTCTTCAAAGTCAGGTGACTAATTTTGGGCCTCAAGCTGAGCGGTAGGACTGCCTCCCACTGCGCTTGTAAGCAAGTACGATAAAACTGTAACAAAATGACAGCTTTTCTCCCAAGCTAAACATCTGTGTGGATTAGCAAATCTGGACAAAGCAAAAACTGCTTCATTTTCTCTCTTTTTTCTTTTCTTCTGCTATGTGTATCTTATCTTTCTTGTGGGAGTCAGTCCTACAGAATTATAGACCTACATTTCAAGGTTTATATCAATGCCTATTTTCCATGCTGCTTAAAGTATTTGCAATAAAAAAAAGTATATATGTATATATTTGAGTCAGGAAGGTGTCAAACAAATAGATGTATTTTCATAGCTGAAGACCTTTGAAAACATATTAAATGTGGCTACCCTTTTAATTCAATGATCCCACATTAGATGTGACTTTATATGAAAACTCTGATGGAAGGAAAGCTATTCTTCTTTTATTACAGAAGTCAACCTGGGATCACTCAGTATTGAAGTAGATTTATCTACATTTTTGTCTGTTAGCATCAACAACAGGCAGAGAGGCACCTTGATCATTCAGACAAAACTGCTGGACTGTAAACCTACCCTCTCATATGCTGCTGCACTGTCTTCTCTCCTGAAACTGCTCTAGGCATCTTTGCTGCCCACCGAATTCAAGCCAGGAATCTGGGCAGGATTGCCAGCAGAGGAATGCCATCTTTTAAACACCCAGAACAAGAGACAAGGCTTTCAGAGACAGCTGAAGCTGCCAGAACACCAGCTTCTCCTCACCCACACAATGATGGCATTGTGAGGGGAATCCAGCCCGCTACTCTCAGTCTCCCTTTCTACAAACCCAGCTACAATGACGAGTCAAGTCAGGACTGAAGAGCTGAGCTTTTGGTGACAGCCAGCCCTATAACCACTTGTACCAGCTGGATAAATCCAAGTTGCTCATTTTGTATGGAATTTGTTTGCGTGCTATCTAGCAACACCCAGAGATGAGGGGGGAAGATTTCAGAAGTCTTTAACTGAGGTCATGAAGCACACGAGTAGATTGCAAAACCCGCCTCTGAAATGCCACACAGTTTACAAAAGGAAAAAGTTGTAAATAAGCTGAATAATGTCAATGTATTGTATTTACACATAAAAAGATGGTCTGGCTCTGGAATTTTTCTTACAAAATGCAAGTGCACTGTGAAGATCAGTTTGGGTTTGAGATTCTACTACATACACAAAGCTATTGACAGGCTATGATGCACGTAAGCCTTTTGCAGCATAACACCCAGAAATAAACACAAAGCCAAGATTTTTTTTTTAAACCAGTTTAAAACACCAAAAAAATCCTGACTGCTGACTGACCAAATTGAGAAAAAGCTGGGGATATAAACCTTCTGAAAGCTCCCAATTTTCAAATTTGGAAGGCAAGAAGTCAGGTACTCTACATCTATAACCACAATTAAAATTTTCAGCATGTGCACACTAAAATTAGAAAACAAGATAGCTTAAAATTATTTAGAGAGCTCCTAAAATTTCATTGTGGTCCATAAGTGCATATTATGAAATACTCCAGCCCCTAAAAACCTTAGAAGACTAGTATACCAAAACAAACCACCGAACAGTCTTCCTAGCGGGGCACGGTACTGAAGGCTCTGGTAATGAATAAGACAGAAGGATCACTTTAAAAAGTGGTGCTTAGAATACCAAGAAAGTGTTTGGCAAAGGAGGTTGTTCCCAGGTACCTGAAAAAATAAGGTCCAAGGATGACAACGGGGAGGAAAAGGGGAAGGAAGGACAGGAGAAGGGACCAATCTTATCATCGCACGAGAAGACCTCAGCAATGGTTTGACAACGAAGGCAGCTGAAGGCAGATTCCAGAGGAAAAAGGACAACAAATCGTGTGAATTACAATGCTGCAGATCAGAAATTATGTCATCATGGCATGGTATCTGAAAAAACTGCACACCATGAGACTACATTTGGTGACGTCTCAAAGAGAGAGAATGGAAAGTTCTGCCTTCATGAACTCTGTGTCCAAGGTAGCAGTGAGGCGAGCAAGAGACACACCAGGCAAAGACAGCAGGGGAGAAGTCAGAGATGGGGTAACTTTGGAAATCATCCATGGGTTGGTGACAATTTAGGGAAGATCAAATTTCCAGTGCATTGTTTTCCAAACTGAGCCTCAGAAAGTCATAATCGCCATCCACAGCTCCCCAAGGGCTCCTGGCTCGAAGGGTCCCCATTAAAAATACACCCTTTATGAGCAGAATATTGCCATGACCTCCCCCATTGGTCTACCATAAAACAGTTCAGTAGGTGATGCTTTTGAGACAGAAAACCAAAGGACTGAACCTCAGGGAACAGCATCAGAAAGTGGATAGAGAGGCATTTAAGGAGACACTGAATAAACAGTAAGTAAAGGAGGAGGAGAATCTAAAGAGCCCTGAAAGCAGGAAAAAGAAAGCCTGCTGAATCAAAGGCAGTCATCAACCCAAAACCTTCATGACAGAAAGCTGTCCCTTTGCACTAGACAGAGACTGCTAATGATCACTGTGACGGCACCTTCATGGGAGCTCAGAGCAGAAAGGCAAAGGAGAAGGAAACAGAGAAAGAACTAGAAGAAAACCATGGGAGAGCCAGCACAGAAAACCAAAAGGAAAAAGACCCTAATTAGATAAATCTGATATGAGCAGAGTGCTCCATTTGTGTTTTCCTTGAGAAACAAGACTGCCAGGAGTTTGAAGGGAAAGGTAAATGAGTCAGAAAGGAAAAAGGAAAAGAATTGAGAAAAGGACCTCAGAGCAGAGGGAGGTACAACACAGGAGAAAAAAGAGTGAATTTAAGGTTTAACATCACAGAAGAGAGATGCAAATCAGGCAAAGAATGAAATAGTGGATATAAGAGTGAAGAAAAAGAAAATGGTAACAAGGTCAGAGGAAAAGAGAGAAAAAAAGATAATACATGATCGGCTGATATTTTAGTCTAGCTTCCTATGGAATGAGCTTTGTATAACCCAAACCTGTCCGTAAGCGAGGTTGCCTCCCCATCCCAACAGTTTTTGAACACGCTGACCAGCTTTAGTGAAACTGCAAATCTCAAAGAAAATCAAGTTCTTTGAAATTGCATGGAGATGGATGTTGCAGTAAAGGAGAAATAAATTTGTGTTTCCTAACTAGACGAAAGGCTGTAACATTAATTCTTCCTTATTATTGCTCCCTGATTCACCAGAGAATCAGCATGAAACTCCAGCTCCATACTAAGCAGAAGCCTTCAATGAAGCACAAGCTCTCTAATAAACCTGGGCTAAGCAACTGAAAGGCCGAGATGCACAGGAGGCAAGGCTTCCCTAGCGGCAATACTCAATGCTCAGCGCTTATTTAAATTCGCAAAGCAACTGGCTAAATTTTTGTATGCAGAAGACTAGAGAGAATGAGAAGCATGAAGAACTGATATTGGGAACCAAGGGTGAGGGTAGACTGGAGTACAGACAGGAGCCTAGATGGCTAGAAATAAGAAGTACAAAGTGGCAGCTCTCTTAGGGTACAGGATCAAGAAATGAATATGTGAAAGCAAGTATAGAGTAAAGATGAAGGAAAATAAAAATAAACCAAACAGTCCAAAAGGGCTCAAGAAAAAAGGGTAACATTCTGCAGAGAAAAAGTAGAAACTAGCAATGTAGAGGTTTCTGAGGCTGTCTCTGGTGTTGTGGTTGTGTACTGCTGTCATCCAGCACATCACTTCTGTTGACCTCAAGGCTCAGACAACTTTCAACAGCAAATGTAGCAAATGACAATCCACCAAAGGGACCACTAGCTGACTCCGTGGTCTCATCATGTTCTTTGCCAGTTTCTGGCACTCACTAAGGAAGTTGATTCAATCAGTGGAAGAGATTCATAAAAACCTAGTCACAGAATCACAGAACG